>JAQGBX010006685.1:0-12202 GCA_034698745.1 Megaphyllum sjaelandicum
TTTGATTTTTCATTTTTGAACCCATTCTTGAGATTTGAGAAGGTGGGGGGGGGGGAATTAAACAACCTTTTTAACCACGCTGCAGCATACTGCATACTTTTTGGCGAATTCGGCTCATCACACCAGGTGTAGTTACAGTTTCTTGTGGGTGTAGACCGAAGACGTCACATGCGTTGCAGATGCAACCTCTAGACGCCTAGACGATTATAATCCGCCATGTTGAATGCACTGCTGCCACCAGCTCCCTTTTTGGTGCCAGCGGAGCACACCTGGTGCACGGGGTGTATCCAGTCGAAGAGTGCACGTAGGGTGCACTCATTTCTGCGAAGTATGCACCATTTCCGAACCGAGTGGAACGGGTGCAGAAACATGCACCCGGTGCACTTGGGTGCACACTTTTTTAGTGAGCCGAATTCGCCATTAGTATTCAAATTAATGAGTGCATGCCTTGAAGTTTTATCAAAATCGAAACGTTTTGTGCCACGCGTAACATAGACTTCTGACTTATCTTTGACAATAGATTTTTTACTAATAAAAAGGACATTTGAATAACAGCTACAGTACGAATCAACCATGAACATTGCTCGAATCATTCTTGAGTGTTATAACGATATTTACTCTTTATTTTCAATTGTAAATTGGGAAAGGCGAGTTACAATTATTTGCTATTTTAATGTATGATTGATTTTAATATAGACGATTATAATTGAAGGTGCATGTTTTTGAGTAACAAATCTGTGATCTGCAAATGCGTTTTGTTTATATAAAGTATATCAGTAACATTATATCAAAGTGCAATCCTTTATCGAATCCTTATCATCTGATAGACCACCTCCACAATACTCCACATTGATAGTAATATAGACGATTATAATTGAAGGTGCATGTTTTTGAGTAACAAATCCAGTATATCAAAGTACAATCCTTCATCAAATCCTAATCATCTAATCCACAACCATCTTTACATTCTAGGACGCAGTTCTCCCCATGGCGTATCATGCCCGTAGGGCACCGGGTGTTTCTAAGCACATCATTCAGCCCAGTCAAATCTTCATTGAAATCCTCTTCAGGTGAGTCCGTGGTATCCCTCTTTGGTCTTATTGAACGGGGTTGGACTGTTGATATTGAAATAAACAGCGCAATTACTGCAACAACACAAAATGCTGTTTGCCAGCTGCAGTTCTTCATACCATCCATTGATAATTTTGAAGGATATATTTCGCCTGAAAATGATTACAAAAATAATTGGGTCGTTATAAATTGTCAAATGTGATTAGGAAGTGTTGTTAGTATCATATTGAGCTAAATTGTATACACATTCAAAATTGCGAACTACAAGTATATGCTGATATGCAATTCACAGTATGCTAAAAAGCGTAAATTTCCGAAAAATTTAAATACGTCCTCGCTAATTTTTTAAAATGACCCGAACCATTCTTCTAATTACCATGTATAAAAATATGCGAGAAGGGGCTGAGTTCTTCAAATACAATAGTGTTTGTTTATAGAGCCTGCAAAATGTAATAAATGTGCTACTTTACCGTTCTCATGCCTTTGTACCTTAATATTTATTTAAAAGTGTGATTGATGTTCAGTATCTGTGGTTATGAATGGCCCCTAAGCCACACACACACACACGTCCTTTTTGAATGATCCCTAAACCACACACACACATACACTCAAACGTCTTTTTGAATGACCCCTATAAGCCACACACACACCAATCTTTTCGAATAGCCCCTGCCCACAAATTTTCTTCTTTATAAATTAGACAAGTTCATCAAATCTATGTAGCCTGTAGGCAAACGCGAACAAACTAATGCCCAGAATTTTAAATAAACTTACCCGTTTATTAGCACTGTATACAGAATGTTTATAAAGTAATTACAAAAAATCTTAGCGAGTTTTTTTGCTCGCAGTCATTTTTACAAAATAATAACTTTTGTCCAAAAACGTATCTTTCAATTGGTTGTACATATGCAGTAAAACCTGCTAAGAGTAACCACCAAAACAAAATGCTAAGCTGGTCAATATACACAGGTAGTCACTATACAACAAATGCCTGAATTAAATTAAAATTTTAAACATAACATGTACACTGCACTTATACAGGTAGGCTGTAATACATGTAGTAAAAAAACACAAAACAAAAAGTACAGAATCCTCATGTTCATGTGCAATATACGTATATTCAGTATATTTATTGCCGTATTATACTCATGTCTTTTTAAAGATAAAATTATCAAGTTTTCCTAGTTTTAAATGCTTTTTGTTTCATAAAGTTGTTTTAAGTCATTTTTAGATCTGAATAACACGATTGGCTGAATTATTTGAGAACCACTGGGGTAAGAGCAGGATGTAAGGTGACACGTCAATTATCAGGTCACTTTATAAGGTACATTAACAATGTAAAAATTGAAAAAAAACCGACAGACACACACTTGTCACTGTACACAATAGAGAGGTGGTCACCATACGGAAAATTTTTATGAAGGAAATGTATACTACAAAAAACAACAAACTAAAAGTGGTCAACATAAACAGGTGGTCACCATACAAAAGTGGTCACTTTTCCAAGTAATACTGTAACTGATAGTTTAAATATTAATGTAATTTTCTTGAGTGACTTTTGCTATATTTGCGCAATTTTTACAGTTTGAAGGCCAAGTTTGAATCATAATATAATGTTAAAGCTTTATTAGCAAAATACACTGTATATTTTGGTGTCCGATTAAGACCTACAGAAAAATAAACTTCCACAACGTGTGCAGTCTTAATCAAGATTGGCATAAAATTAGTTTTATTATAAATTACTGCCTTTACCTTAATTGCCGTGGACTGCTTAATCGTTGAACGTTGAATGTAACAATAAAGGGAAAGTTACCCGCACTATGGGCGGATTCGTATTATATCACGCCACTGACACTATGCTGAGGAACTGTTTCATGTTCATGGTGAATGATTACAAGCTAATTCTGCTGGCATTTTGTGTCCGTCAATAATTTACTTAGACAGTCAAGGACGAGGGGGGGGGGTTAGAAGGGAGATCTCGTTATGTACCGTACGATGCCGAATATAACACCCGGGTGCATGATACGGAAAAACGGTGTTTCTACAAATAATTTGAAATTTAAATAGTAGGCCTACACCCGGGTGCACTATATGGAAAATGTTAAAAATACACTTGCAGATATTAAATGTAACATTTGCAATTTTTATTTACTGAATTATGGTATAGCATAAATAACCAAAGTACTATTTGGATATTTTGGATGAAATTGTCACTGAGATTTTTTAATTGACAATTTAATCCACAAAAAAACGAAGTAATTGTCAAAAAAAATATACACTATCAATCTTAATTCACACATTTGGATAAAATGGTAACTGAGTTTTTTTAATTGGAAATTTATTCCACAAAAAAACGAAATAATTGTCAAAAAAAAAATATAAACTATCAATCTTAATTCACACATTTGGATAAAATTGTCACTAAGGTTTTTTTAATTGAGAATTTAATCCACAAAAAAAAACGAAATAACTGTCAAAAAAAAATATATACTATCGATCTTAATTCACACATTTAGATAAAATTGTCACCGAGTTTTAAAAAAAAAATTGTCAAAAAAATAAACGCTATCAATCTTAATTCACACATTTGTATAAAATTGTCACTGAGTTTTTTTAATTGACAATTTAATCCACAAAAAAACGAAAAAATTGTCAAAAAAATATGCACTATCAATCTTAATTAACACATTTGGATAAAATTGTCACTGAGTTTTTTTAATTGACAATTTAATCCTCAAAATAACGAAATATTTGTTAAAAAAAATAAACGCTATCAATCTTAATTTACACATTTGAATAAAATTTTCACTGAGTTTTTTTAATTGACAATTTAATCCACAAAAAAAAACGAAATAATTGTCAAAAAATATACACTATCAATCTTAATTCACACATTTGGATAAAATTGTCACTGAGGTTTTTTTAATTGACAGTATATTTCACAAAAAACTGAAATAATTCACATAAAAATATACTCTATAATAATAATAGTTGAACTGTGGAGACGTCACACAAATGCTCCAAGGTACCGTACTTCAAAAATGGTTCATGTTTTTTCATATTTTCAGAGCTTTTGCCCTGAATTTTTTTCTGAAATAGTGAGGGAGTAGTTGTTGCTAGTGATAAAGCTTGAATAAAGTGACATGGTCCCGAAACGTCGCTGAATATTTAGCTGATTGGTCGAGGTCGTTTTATTGCTTTACTAATTGATTTTACCGACCACTTGAGGATGGATTCATTTATTTTTCTTTTGCTTAATTTTTTTAATTTATTTTATTTTTACTCTTATTTTATTTTTGCTTTTTTTATTGTATTTTTTACTTAATTTTTTTAGCTATATTTGTGTATTTTTCAGAATAAACGTTTGGAAAGGAAACGGAAATTGGGTGAGGACTCTGCTGCCCCCTCCGGAAACAAAAAAAAGAAATTTTGGTGAGTTAAGTTCTGTTTTTTTAATTTTTTATTTTTAATTTTAACTTTTAAAGTTATTTTTTTAAAGTTTACCGTACAATGCCTAATAGTAACCCCCCCCCAAATAGTGCTCCCGGAGTGTACTATTTGGTACTAAAGGCCAAATAGTACACCCTGGGTGCACTATTTTGGTTCAACTTTTCGTCACAACTGGTGACCTTCTTTCCTTGTTTTTGACTAGATACAATATGTTAAGTTCAACTAATATTATTATAAAGTATTTTTTCCAAATTATTTCGGTTTTTTGTGAAATAAATTGCCAATTAAAAAAACCTCAGTAACCATTTTATCCAAATGTGTGAGTTAAGATTGATAGTGTATATTTTTTGACAATTATTTCGTTTTTTTGTGGACTAAATTGTCAATTAAAAAACTCAGGGACCATTTCATCCAAACAAACGATCAATTTTCAATAAATTTAACCATTCTTAGTTATTAAAGTACTTTGTTTATTTGTGCAATACCATAATTCGGTAAATAAAAATTGCAAATGATAAATTTTATATCTGCAAGTGTATTTTTAACATTTTCCATATAGTGCACCAGGGTGTACTATTTAAATTTCAAATTATTTGTAGAAACACCCGTTTTCCGAATAATACACCCTGGTGTTATATTCGGCACTGTACGGTACTGTTCAACAGTTTTGCTAAATTCTCCAGATGGTCAAAACATTAGGATTTGTTCCCACAATGAAAGCAAAATTCCTAAATTGGGGTGGATAGGGGTGACCATTATGGTAAAACCATCTGGACCACTAGAAGAAGGGATGAAAATTAATGAAATATCGTATGAAAATTTTAATCCTGAGCTGTCAGAAAACTGAGAAGAGATAATGTGCTAAGGGGACTCAGCCCCTTCTGACATATAGTTATCGGGGTATTCCGTTGTTGGAGATGGGTCATGATGTACATGTTAGTTGGTTAGTATCGTGGTTAGAATTTAGATAGCTCTAATAATGTTAATGTTATTGTTAATGCCCCAGTGCCAGCCTCCCGAAAGGGCGAGAAATATGGTCTGACCTAAATAGAGGCAGCATCAGTCGCTCATGTCGGACACCTTCAGGCCGTGTGAATTGGTTAATATTAGGACTCTTTTTTCCCAAAACTTATGCACATGCCTATTCCCAATCTCACATATTATTATAATTTCTTTCAGAAAACTGAAATAACAAATTTAATCTAAAATGGGAAAGGAGGAATGTCTCAGTTACTTATAATCCGTGTGTAAATATCTGCTAACACCAAAGATGTAATATTTTTATTATACGATTCCAGAAATGTGCTGTTGATGGTATAAGTCATTTTGGATGGAGTGACTTTTGTGTGTACTTTATGGCTGGCTTTGGTTTAAGGCATTTGGTGCAGGACAATTAAGATGCCATGTTCAGCTCCTGACGAAATATCTAAGCTTCAGGAAGAAATGGACTGTATGCAGATTTCGTAAGCATACATTCATGTATATCACGTGACATTGAAATTGGCCAGAGGCATTGTCGAGGCACATTCTGTCATAACTCTGCATGGGATCCATTGAAAAAAAATCCTACGAAAGAAGCCAGTGTTTCGGTGCATATCATTTAATTATGTTCGCGTGTATTAATTTTTGTGTAAACTATTTCATGTGGTTAGCTCAAACAACAGACTCCAGATTATCTGTACTCTCGCAATAGCAATTTCTCGACTGCCAAATTACTGTATAAGATTTGTAAAGCATTTGTCTGATGAACCCTATAATATTTGCAGGATTTTGGGCAATGGGCATTATTATAAAAAATTACGAGAAAAATATAACGCTTAAATAAGTTGAGAAACTGTTACTATATATTTATTTAGCTTTGAAGAAAATACGATATTTATCTGAAATGTGCTATTTATTTAATCACCATTATATAGGTTAGCAAGGTGGCTTAGAGGTTAGCATCCTCGTCTTGCATTCGGTAGACCCAAGTTCGATTATCCTTGATAAATCATGGAAAGTTTTGAAAATTTTTACTAGGAAAACGTGGAAAATTGTAAAAATTTGTCCTAGGGAAATCGTGGAAAATGTAGAAAATTTGCCCTTGGAAAAATTTGGCCAATATGTTCTCGGGAAAAGGTGGGAAATTTGTCCTTGGAAATTGTTTAAAATATAGCGAATTTGTATTTGGGGAAACGTGGAGTTTTTATGTAAATTTGTGCTCAAAAACTTTTAAAAATTTCATAAATTTTGCTTCTGAATTTTCTGATGGAAAATTTTGCTCAGAAATTGTTGATAATCTTGCGAAAAATTTACGATTATCCAATCATGATCGTAAATCCGAATTTTTCATCAGCGTTTTGTTTAGATATTTCCGTTTCGAAAAGCATTCTTTCCTGAATAATGTATTGAAACACTATAGCCAAGGTGCCCTCCTGTGCTTTCTCGACATCACCTTTAATTAAATCACGGTTCTTTTTTAAAATAAGTATCGAATTTTCAAAAGATTTTTGAATAGTTTCGAGCGACCACTCGCATGTATTGTTATTGAACAACTGCTTGATCTGCATAATTTTTTTTGCAATTTTAAGAAATTTTTAAACTTATGCGTCCAGTTAAGCTTAACTTGATGTCAAAAATTGGCTAAATTAAATTTGTTATATCATTAACATGTGACTACATAAATTACATTCAAATTTGAACAAACATGCGTGTAAAAACCAAATTTACATAGAAATTTGTAGATATGTTCATATAACCATATTTCTTACTTTATATTGTCATTTTCAGCTATAGTTGAAATATAATCAATACAATTCGATACAGTTATATGGGTACGAAGAACTGTTTCATGTAGATTTACTTTAACATATCTCATAACGTTTAAAATAACTTTTCGAATTTTTTCGAGGTCTTTGTGGACATTTTCTAAAAATATCGGATTGCTTTTTTCTTCTCTTTTTGAGAAAACTTCTTTGAAGGTACAGTGCGAAAGCAGGTTTCTTACAGTTGTAAGAACCTTAATTTGCACCCCAGCATCTGTTAGTTTCTTTTGAATTTCATCTGATAAATTGGGTGTTTCGGGAGTGTTCTTTACGTACTCTCCAGCAACCAATTGACTTATGCAAGATATGTTATCCATGGACAATGCAAGGTTAATGTAATGCAAAATTCTATCCAACACAACATAACTGTCTTTCATGATCAGATATTGTGGACTATTGATTGCTCTTGTTTCAATGCCATTTGGGTTGTCTTTAGCTTGTGAGAATGTTTCTAAATAGGCTTGCAACAAATTACATTTTGTTCCCTCAAATCATAATGTCTTATAAATGATATTCATCTCTTTATTTTCATTTAAGCTATTTTCGAATGTTTCCCAACCGTTGATAGGTTTATCCTCGATCTTCAATGGTTCTGTAGTCTTTTTTCTCTGATTTTTTTGCTCATAGAGAAAAGTTTATCGTTTTCTTGAAGAGGGAACAGAAGGTTTGTTAAGTTCAATTGAATAGCCTTTAACGTTTCATGACTACTTTTCTTTAATTCTTATAAATTTGTTGATTAACCCAAAGTGCCATCTATCAAAATTTCGGTTTCTGTTTTTGGTAAACTTACAAAGCATGCAAACAAATGTTGCAGACCAAATGCACCCTCGAGGAAAAAAAAAACATTTAGACGATACTGGTCCGTAGATTTGAAGCTGTTCACAAATTTTCGGGACCAAGTTGTTCACCATATGCAAAGGGTATTGGAAATGATCTAACAACCATTTCGGCGTCCAGTCCGTAAAAATGTTCATTAGTTTAAAATCGTTTGACTTAATTTCGTTGATTATAATGTCTTCATGGATATTGTTGATTCCCGTACGCCTAGATGGCAGCATCTGTTGACTTTGTTCCGCTCGCAAAAGTGCCTCAAAATGAAAACTACCTTTGCATAAAATATGAATCATATCATTATCTTCATATATTGTGTTCTATGGCCTTGCTATCTTTATCCACATAACGTTTGGATGTTTGCTACATGCAGTCGCACTTCATACTTCTTGCAGATTATTTGTCCAACGTCTACTGCTTGTTCTAATGAAAGTTGGTTAGTCTCTAGACTCATCATCGATTCCATTCTTGAAATAAAATATCTCCCGTGATATTTAGATTAGCAGGTTTGATTTGCGTCAGTGCTTGTGCTACTGAATCGAAAAAGGTATGCAGCTTTCATCGTCTGCTTTGATAATGAAGTTATCTGGAATTTTGTCGGATTCCTCCATGGTTTTTATCTATTTGATATTTGCGAATTAGTGTCGATATCTTTGCCGATTATAATTTTTTTTTGCAATTTTAAGAATTTTTTAAACTTACGCGTCCAGTTAAGCTTAACTTGATGTCAAAAAATTGGCTAAATTAAATTTGTCACATCATTAACATATGACTACATAAATAACATTCAAATTTGAACAAACATACGTGTAAATAACTAAATTTACACAGAAATTTGTAGATATTTTCATATAACCATATTTTTTACTTTATATTGTCATTTTCAGCTATAGTTGAAATATAATCAATGGTGGAAATATCCATTATATCCATGTATGGATTATTTCAGATACATGTATAATCATATTTGGAACATCGTATGCAATAAAAAGCATGTCTGGCAATATTACCAAACTATAGATCATTTGGAAAACAATATGCGTGTAATTTCTTCTTGAAATTACACCTATTGACACATTTAAATTTAACACTTGGTAAATGTTTATATTTACATATTTACATTACATTATATTTACAATTCTTATTTATTTATTTTTTTGTTAACTGGAGAGTGAACATGTGTTTTGAAAATATTTTGTAGCATACCTAAACCTATCATTACAGTAATCTCCAAAGAATATACAGCTATTAAATAACTTGAATAACTTCTCTAATTTAAATTTTATCATTGCGCCACAAATAAACTACAATTACACATATATTTATTTTAATGACTGTTCTTAGACGTAGCACATATTGTATGTAGTTTTTTCTATAGTAATGTCATATTTTAACAGATGATATTTGCTCTCTGAAATTATATTTTATGTAAGCTAATTTAGGTTCGACTCGATCATATCTTAAACTATATACTTATATAATTTAAGATATGATCGAGTCGAAAAATGAAGTTTTCCATAAGCAAAATCAATGTATTTTACGAAATGCATTTAGATCAGACTGAGCCGATTTTTCGTTTCACGATGATTTTTTAATAAATTTAAAGGTCTATTTTAAAGTTCCTAGCGAAATTATTTCAAAATGTATCTTAACACGCATAGTGCATATCAAAATACAATTCATAATACATTTTTTAATGTATTCCGTTTAAAATTTTTACATTCATTTAAAGGTTATTCATAATTTCATTGTAATTTAATTTGATTCATTTTAATTTTTTTTTAAAAAAAACATTTCGCAACTTAACATCAATTTCTAAAAGCAATTCGAAACACATTTTAAATACATTTCCTTCAAATATGGATTTTCAGAATAACCAACAATGCCGCTTAATGATTAGCATAAATTTTTAAAAAAATATTTTTCATAGAAATTAAAAGCATTTAGGGTAAAGTGTTGCAGTTAAAATAGACATTTCTTTTACCGAGAACATTTTCGACTTTTAATTAATTTTGTAAAATGCAGTTGTAAAATATAGTTTCAAAACTACTCAAAACTAGCATGCTAAGCCATTATCCAGTAAAAATATGATTAAGAGGCTTTTAACTTGTTAAACAAGTGCTTTTAATGTGGTTATCAGAAAGAAGTGTACCATAAAGAATTGAACAGTAGTTGTGTAAAAGTACTTTTGGTCTAATATTGTAAATTATTTAATAACAACCGTGTTGGTACAGAATGTTTTTTTTAAATATTAACCTGTACGCAGGTCACTTTGATTAATACCTTTAATAAATCACCAGTAACGATTACTTCGTAGCATTTGTTACTTTTGCAGAATTGATAGAAAGAAATTCGCTTATATATCAATATAAGTTGTCGTCAACTGCTTAGTAATGCATGCTACTGTATGTTGTTGTTTAAAAAGTAAGTTTTACTTTGATAATCTGATTCCAATACTGTATATCGGATGTTTTGCACCAGGGTTTTCAAGTGGAGTCTAGTGGATTATTATTTATCAAGTGCTTTTTTATTGCAATCATTAGATCATGTTTAATTTTTGATGATCCTGATATGCAGAAGAAGTTTCCAGCACTAAGGGGTCTCAGCCCCTTCTGGCCATTTTTTTCTAAGAGTTATTATTTATTTGTTGGTTTATGTTGGTTAGAATGAGTTGTAATTAAGTTATTTGATTCTTTGATGATTCTATGATGTTCTTAAATGTTGCTAAGGAATGCTTCAAAAAAGTTGGTGAGGGCAAAGTTTAGTTGTTGTGATTGTTTTAATGTTGAGGTTGGTACATTCCTTCAATAGGTGGGGCCAGGTAGGAGGCGTTCCGGAGCATAAGGCACATGGGGCGGTTATATTAGGTCTAAATGGTTCTTTTTTTAGGTAGATATTAAAAATTGGTCAGCTCTGAGCTGGAAGATGAACTTTTTCAGGAAAAATGGGATATGGAAGTTGAAGTATGGTTGGACTGAAAATGGGTTTGTATTAATAGTTTTATAGTGTGTATGGCGAGTACAATTATTGATACAGTCTAAAATTTTGGTCTGATATTCTGAAACATATTTCTTTATCGTTAGTATAGCACAGGTATCGACTTGATTTGTGGTATCATCTGATAATAGTGATAAGAATCCTGCAGGGGCGACTAATAAATGGAGGAAATGGTGGAGTATATTATACTTATTGGGTGGTTTATCTAGCGAGGAGTAGAACTGTGCTTCCTTTTGTCTAATTGATTTCAAGAATTTAAAAGTTTGGTGTAATAATGTAAGTGAGATAGTTTTAAAGTCAAGTTCATTAGAGATGATATAGTGAGGAGTGGAGTAGTCCATGATTCTGATATGCATGCATTGGTAAAGAGAATGCACGTTAAACTATTCTTGTATTTGCATTAGTCACCAAGTTTAACGGAGTCTTATTTTATCGCAACTATAAACATTTAAATATATTTCCAAATACATGTACATTTTTTTCTTGTTTTAATGTCTAGAAAACACGTTTAGTCTATTGTTGTCAAAAAACAAATGTTTGCTTCATTAATTCTGAAAATATATTAATGTTTCTCGTTAAAGCATTCGATTGTTATGCTTCTTCTTGAACAAAGACAAGTTAAATAAATGTGAAAATATTATGCATGGAAACGTTTTGGTTTTTGGTTGACATTTATTTTAAAAAATTTCAATTTGTTACAATGCCAAAAAACATGGTACGATACGTGCTTAAAGATCGAGCAAAAGTACATCTATCGAAACATTACAACTTTAAACATTTAACAGGCCTCTCAGACGTACGTCCGCATTTCTTCATTCTTCGTCGTTTCCTAACTGTTTCTCGACATCATTGACACACGCTCGCATGATCCTTACTGAGGCTAACAATGAAAGATCTTTTTCTACATCCTGCATGGGAGTTGAATACGCCTCCAAACTTTTCATTAGGATATGCCATATTTCCAATGCCTTCAATATCTCAGTCACATCTGGATTTCCCTTTCTCCAGCCGCGAATATCATAGACAGCCGTGAGGCCCGGCCATGCTTC
>JAQGBX010006686.1:0-12201 GCA_034698745.1 Megaphyllum sjaelandicum
ATAGCCGACCCAGGAATCGAACCTGAGTCTACCGAATGCAAGACAAGGATGCCAACCTCTAAGCCACCTTGCTCGGTGCATAGAACAACATAAAAAAAAAAAATTCATGTAGTACGATGACCCAACGCAACAGATGAAACACATGGTGCATTAACTTATTTTATACTACTTTATAAAAAATAAAAAAATAAACAATAACGGAAAATAAGTTTAAAAAGTAATTATTCCAGAGAAAAAAAAGCTCAAATAATCTTGATCATCCACAAAGATATGTCGATGGACAACTACAAAAGTGCAATAATTAAACAAAAAAACACATCAGTACCTTAAAGTTTCGATATCAACATACAAGTTCTGCTGTTCGCGTAGTATGGCTGCTGAAGAAATTATTTCGGGGACGTGGCTTTCTACCCAGGAGGCCGATGGTATGACTTCGTCCCAGAGAATTAAACCTTTGCTTAAAGTCTGCAAAATTTGGAATCAAAATTGAGTCACTTCGCAAACTTTGTTCGGCATTAAATGACAGAGATAAGAAACATTACTTACCCTCAAAAGAAGAAAATCTGGCCTCACAAAATCCAAAAGATGTTGCGTATCGGGAGCAGTCATCCATTCGGCAACTGTTCTGTCGTTCGTTCCAAAAAACATGAATCCTAAAGCTATTGTAGCGCCAGGACTGGTAACATCAACGTTAATGGCATCGCCTTCTTTAATCTGATAGCTGGCAGATTTGTACTTCTCACGCATTGGGCCAGTCTTGAGAAATATATATTCGAAACATATTTTTCACCACACAATTTTTCCTACATTTTTATCGCAAGTGTTGAAAACTATAAATAACAAACCATTGGCCGTTTTGGACCACCGATCATGTAATGGTACAAGTTATCCGCCATTGCCAAATCAGACAATCCAGCCACATTACTACCTTTCTGTGGATTAAAAATGCAACAGTAATGACATAATCAACTTCTGTTACTTTTTTTTTAAAAAAAATTAACTTCAAGAACCTAAGGGCTTAAAGATTATGATTTGCATATTCAAATTTAAGTCAAACTACTGTATGGTCTATTTGGCGTAATTAATTATAGCATTTATGCTTTATTTTTGCAAAAAATTGTTTTTGATTTTTCAGACAAAGATGTAACCAACTATTTGGTAATAAATTCCATTATCAGACTCAGAAAAGTCACAAACCCCCATGGTGACTAATCCAAGGGCTAATCCTGCTGCCAGACTATAGGATTCTCGATCACTGCTGTTTTCCATCTCTGGTCCTGGAGGCCGACCTGCACAATCACACGAATCATAACGCTACACACATATATATATACACGCAATAAAAAAAATAGTGAAAACGAGTCCGAAAATGATCCTCACCAATCTCTGACATTAAAACTTCTGCCATGTGTCGATGTGCGGTCCCCTGATATACTAGACCAATTCCGAGAACTGCCGTAACTTGCACTATATGAGGAATGTCCAGTTCAGTCGAGGTGGGTGGCAGCAAGGCCTCAACGTGAATGCTGAGCAGTTTTGTGGCAGCCAAATCCATCGTACCACGCCTGAAAGTCAACTCCGATTTACAATTGGACATTTTGAATGTAAAATTTAAATACTGGAATGGAGAAGATATCAACCTCGCAGCAGCAATTCCAAGCAGCAATCCCACACTAGTCATCTCGTGCCCCTAAATTTAACAAATTAACAAAACGCATGATTCAATCTTCGTCGAAATTTGAAAATGCAGAATTTAACGAGTCCCTGGAAAATCATCATAGAGAATGAACAGCTTAAAACATTTTTATAAATTTATATTCATATATCATATTAAGCCAAGAGAAACGGGTTTTATGGCGTTGAAATGCCGAGTTTGAACAACTATTTCCGAGTCGTGAAGCTCGGAATTTCCACAATTTCAAATCTGAAAAAATTAGCTAGACTCAAAGAACGATAGTCTCGGGCTACTTTGTAGCGAATTAATGGTAGTGCAATTATTTCGGAGTCGGTGAAACTCGACTCGGCAGTTCAGCTCACTTATCTTTAATTTAAACAATATTTCCGTTGGAACTTACTTTGACTGCATAACCATATATGTCCATGGTGGCTAAATTTTTCAGATGTCCGCTGAGTCCCAAAGCCATGAGAAAACCTGCATGCTCGATAGGCAACTCCGTGTTCCCTTTTGGTTTATTGTACACAATCCACGTGGAATCGATTTCCAAAACCTGAGATGAAATACGCAATCCAGCAGCTACTCCGTTGTGAAATAGTGGCCACGTATTCATGTTTGTCGGCACGTCGATGTGAGTCAAGTCCAACGTGGTGTTTCTAAAGTTTGAATGATTTCGATTTAAACGCACGTTTTTTTTCTAGAATTTAAATGAGGGTGTCATTTATGTCATGGCTCAGAAAGTCTGGGAACTGTTAGTCTAGAGCAACTAAATTGAAATTTTTTCAAACATTGTTGGTAAGTATACGGTATACAGTGATTTTTGTTACACAAACTGTACAATAGTACTATTCTATCTATGAACCATTAAAACACTCTATGCTCAGATTTTCTCAAACAATGCCAGCGATAATGGCTCAGTTGCGTGTTAATACTGTATATTTTTCCATGGTTTTAAGTTCCCTTTTAACGCAATTGAATTTGACTTACCTTGGCGGTGCTCGGCCAGTAAGACAAAGTTTCGGAATGGGTAAAACTTCAGTAACAACTGGCTTAGAGGTTCTTAAGGTGAACATTCCTCTATTCAAAATAATGATACATGTTAATTATTTCCTAACACGTGCGTTCATAAAGCTATTATTTAAAGGCCCAAAATCAAAATGCCTTGTCCCCAAATGCTTCTGAACCCTAACCAACCTTCCAACAGACAGTGCCATCGTCCTGATGCAAATCGAATACAGGTGCCTCTCTTGTTCTTCAATGAACTCATGGTCACTAACTTCAGGTCGTTGGGCTAGAGCAATGCGGGCTGGATTGGCAGATTGCAGGAGGCGCCGCACTTCTTGCACCCTTAAATCATGGCTAAAGTGCAGCTGGAGCAGCTAAAGGCGGCATAGAAAGCGTAACAAAGCTTCTTGTGTAAAATGCAAGTTGCAAATTAATATTGGTAAAAAATTGAATGCAACCTCTTGATCCATGTGGTCCATGCCATCGTCATTATCCTTCACCAGTGTGGGATTTTTACTTTCAGAAACTTTAGGCACTTTGTGCTGGGCAACCGATGCCAGGGCTGGAGCAATAAGCAGAGAGCCCAATTGGGCTGCAAGATCCTCACGACCAATAAGTATGTATGCCTCGACCGGCCAATCTGATGGTGGCTTTTGGCGGCATTGCCTTATTGCATCTTGCAATGGTAGAGCCACGCCAACTGGTAAACTCTCCAAGAATGCGTATTTTACATCTGCAATAAGTATTGGCATTTCAACATTTCCCAAAAAGTAATACATACACAATCGATAATGTAGACAATGCAATAATCGGTAGGAAAGGTATCTGCGGCAAGCCCTTTTAAAGTTAACTCAACGGTTAACAGCGATTCCTACCTAGGAAAATCATCGTTATCACAGTAGCTTCCAAAGCATTTGATGAGCATTGTTCAATGGAATTCAAATTCAGCAGTTCTTCATTGTATGAACAACTGCGTGGACCTACAGAAAAGTATTTTAATTCACGACAATTTACGGCCAAGTATAATGTCAATGTAACTGCATCAAACTGCAACAATCTCACCTGATGAAACAATGGACTGTGTGCATTTGTTTAATAAGAGTTCCTGGGATGATCGATCTTTGTTCAAAACTGTATACAACTGAAATTTGAAAAATTCAAGAGTTTAGTTTATCGCAGCTAATGTAATACATACCGTGTTCCCCCGATTATACAGTATGACCCGGCCTTACGTTAATTTTTATTCCAAAAAAAACATTAGGGCTTATCTGTACAGTATACAACTTTAAAATTATAGATAATGAAGTTCTATGTCTTACAATTTTTTAATCCTAACATAAGGCATGATTCCAAAAATGTCCACTAAAAATTTTTCGTGGTTTTTACGAGGTTAAACGTTTTTCTACTAATTTTTTTTAATTAATTCAAATGAGTAAATATTGAAAGGCTTCACAGAGTAAATGATTAATCCTTCAATTGCAAATTATTTTCATATTTTTTTAAGCTGATACATGGCATGACATGTCATTTTTAAAAACAAAAAAATTTTATCCGGTTAAAAATGTCTAGTCATGTTCTATTAAACATGGAATAAACATTCTATATTTTCAAAAACAGGCACATTTACCACTGTCACAATCCTGATTCTTTTGTTCACACTTGGAATGCAAGGAAATGGCCCAGGATGATTTCCTTGCTGCACGGATTCTATCCAATGAAAAATGCTCGGAGGATCTGGGGTCATGAAAGCTGGGAAATTCAGTTTTGCCACTTCAGCTGAAAGCATCGTTAACGGAAAACTGTCAAATTTGGAATAACACGAACATGTAGTAAATGTTAAGAAGTCAGTCACCTTCATCGAGATATGCAGCAGCGTCCTCATATTTACTGACACCTGCAAAATCTCGCCAATAATAATCCATGTAAGATTGATTGTGGAGATCACTGCAAAAAATAAAAAAGTGTAAATCGACAACAACAAAAGCAATGCAAATTCTGCATTACAAATAATCTCACCAACCTTGCCAAACGGTATAAAATTTTTGCAATATGGGGCAGGATATTCCAGTCCAGCTTTTCCAGTTTAAATTCCTATAAATCACATTAGGGGAATTTATTTCCACAAATTGTAGTACCGGTAAATACAAGCCATTATCCTTTAACAATATGATGATTGCACGTGCGTCGTGCACGTGCGTAATAATAATAATAAATCCGTACCTCATAAAGAAGGTGCAAACAAAAGAGGATAGCAGGTATGTGCGAGAACAGGGGAGAATCCGAGTTGAGATCCTTAGGAAAAAAAGTTCCTGATGCGGAATCATGTCCAGACGTCTCAAATGAGTCCGGTTGTACCCCATGGTACTGAGATCGTATTAAATATTCCCAATCCTGGAAAACACAAACGCTCTTAACAATTTGTTGGTAAACGGATGAAACGGCTACGAATAAAAAATACAACCTCGGTGTTCCCATTTTCGGATGCTTTAAATTTTTTTACGGTCACTTCAAAGGAGGAAGAAATATCCAAATCACAATGATGAAACAAGTTTAAGCTTTCCACGTCATAGCCCATCATCGAGAGTAAGAGGGAGGCAAACATTGTCCAATAGTGTAAAGGGGTGGTGTCGTTACTACCAGGGGCGCGACTGATGGTGTACCACTTGGAGAACAGCTGCGAGGCAAGCTCTCTCGGCAACACACAGCGAAGCGCATCGAGGGCACTGTCAACTGCACAAATAATCATGAAAGCATTAATTTTAAGAACTTTCGACAAAGAACCTGAATAAAAAAATAGGCTAGACAAACCTATGGTGCACGAAGTAAAAGGTGGAATGGTAATCCTTTGAAGAACGCCGTTTGAGTATTTCTGATAATTTGCAAAAATAGTGATAATATAAGTTTTTTAACTCCTACAATAAAGAACTCGCTGCAGAAAACAACTAAGGCAAGCTAACTAAAAAACTTTAGTGTTATTTAGCTCACTATAAAAATTTCGTAAAAAGACAGAGCTAGTCCATCGAATTAAACATTTTGAGAAAAATACGTTTGATTTTTCCTAAAAATTAAGACAGAGCTAGTCAACCAAATGAAACATTTGAGAAAATAACGTTCGATTTTTTTAAGTTATTTTTTAATCCACAAATATTGGAAGTATTTATAATGGCAAATGAAAAGAAATATTAAATTATTAACTTGTATTTTGTTATTAACAATTATTAATATAAATACCTTTTCCAAAATTAAGTTTAATTTTGAAAAAAAAAACTTCACCAGCATGGTCAAAGAGAAATAAAACTTGAGCAAATATTTTAAGAATGTTACCAAGTATTGACTATTCAACAAATGCCGTCATGATCAATACAGTAGTAAACAGTTACTGTAAATACGGAATTAAGCGCCGGACCCGCAATAGCCGCCTGCCTTTAATAATCGCCGGGGGGGTTGGGTCCCCGGAATTTGCAAATAAGCGCCCCTGGCGGCTATTACAAGCAAGACTGATTACCATACCGATTACTCGGATACCATGTGACAATAGTCGTAAATAAATGTGTCATGTGTTGTTTGGTTTAAGGCTTGCATTGGAATAAAGATGATTTTAAAGTGAGGCAATTTTGTTTACAGTAATTTTTGAAGTTTAAATTTCGGGATAGAGCACATGTACAGTAGGTAGGTTAGTATTACTTAAGGTATGCTCCTTTTATTAGACACTTAAACCTAGTAAATACCAGTATGGTACTGTAGCTACGGTATCCATTAACTTACGGTACCGTATGGGCGATAGTACAGGAGGTGTAAAGTCAAGGAACAGACAAGCGAAAGACCCGCAATAGCCGCCTGCCTTTAATAATCGCCGAGGGGGTTCCCCGGAATTTGCAAATAAGCGCCGGGGTGCTTATTTCCGTATTTACAGTATTAAAATTGGCAACAACAGGACTCACTAAGGTGACTTTGTTCTCCACAGCATCACATATTGAACATAAAGCCGACGACATATTTAAGGAAATATCTTCCATAAATAAAGCTCCCTGAAGATCGCCAGATAAACTCATTTCGATTGGAACTGGAGAGAGCATTCCAACCTAAAACAAGGAATCAAAGTTAAACAGGCAATAAAAATTAAGTAAAGGATGTTTATCTTGTACGAGATATTTACTTCTTCATCAAAACGGGTATCGAGGGAATTAGGAGGGCAACTTGATGCGACGATGCTATTCCGCCTGGAACTCACGACAGGAGCGAACGAATGGAATGCTCCCATGCAGCTTCGTAAAGGATTACTTCCAAGAGGAATGTGAACTTTGCAAATCTGATAAAATGATACTATTACAAAAATGCAAGGACATTGAAGTGTAAATGAGAACGTTATTTATATTGAGTTTTTTACCTTAGTGGTTCCGGTGTACACAAACAGGCCACCCGTAGTGTCAATCACGAGAATTAGTGGCGAGCCCTGTCGTAATAGAATTTAAGATTACAGTATGTGATGATGCTGAATACGATCAAGAATTATACCAATTTAAAGTCGTGTTAGTATACTGGCCTCTAGTCCAGCGGCATCTCTCGCAGAAATAGGTGTGAGTGAACCAAACAGAAGTCGTTTTTGGTCATTGTATTCATCCAATTTTACGCACCTTAACAGATAATCAAAATTGTTTAGGTGAAAATGTAACATCGTGTTTGGAGAAGTGGATTTGTAGTGACTTTACCACCACCTACCTCAACTGGGAGTAATTTGGCACCAAAAAGCATAAAAAGTTTTGCCCCAAAACATCTTTCGTAAAGAACACTTTCGAAGCATGTCCTTCCAATAATGAATCTCTGCACAAAAATCGCATCCAGAAATACGTTTCAAACAAATTTGCTTCACTAATTGCCTCGATCTTCGTATGAAAAATTTCTAATCCTCACCTCGAAGCAGACAATCTTGGTTCAACCCAAACAGATTCGAGGCAAATGCTCGGCTCCAACGGTTCCCTTAAATCACTTACATCCATCGCAGAAGAGCCGTTCATCGAGATGGGTGTGCGTGTGAGCGCAGCTGATGATCGGGAATTCGGCGATGGGGTTCCCACCATGCTAAAAGCAGATGTATTTGTGGCTGCGGGAGATTGCGATCGGCTGTATGATAAAGTGTAAAACATGCGTTATGCTGACAAATTGCATGTAAAGTTGTCATAAAAATACTGACAAACATCAGGGTCCACCCAGAAATTTCATTTTCAACTTCCCTGACCTTTCCAAGTTTTAAAAAAGATTTTACCTGAGCAATGATAATGTCAGCAATTGACATATTTTACCAAATTTACTAATGACAATTTTAAAAACTAACATAGGAAAATGTTAGAAATTTAAAAAAAAAACTACATAAAATATTTTTTTTGGAAAATTTTACAATTTTTTAATCAGAAAATGTAGAAAGTTGTGCAAATTTGCCCTCGGAAAACGTGGAGAATTTTTGCAATTTTGTCCTTGAAAACGTGGAAAATTTTGCCATTTTGTAATCAGCAAAAAGGGAAAATTTTGCAATTTTGTAATCAGCAAAAGGCGAAAATTATGCAATTTTTTAAACAGACTTCGTAGAATTTCCCTGACATTTCCAAGATTTTTTTCAGGTCTGGGGTACTCTGAAACACTGAATTTGGACAAATAGAAAAAGTGCATGCGTATGTTAAATAGGAGTATTAATTGCTCACCTAATAGTGGCCATATGAGTAAGGTTAGATAAGTTAGGACTCTGTGGGCGAGACCTAGCGAGAGGAGAATTAGGACGACTAGTCAAAACACGCAAGGGTGAACAAGATGGAGATGTGAAGTTCAGGAAACGCGAAAGGCTAGATCCAGTTAGGGTTGCTAAAGGAGACGCTGATGCCGCTTGCCAATGTTGAAGATAATTGGTAGTAAACGATGGTTCTAATCCATGAACAGCACTCAGGCTCTCCTATAAAAAAAAGTTTAAAAGTCCCTCAAAGCAGTAGAGATGGGCAAGCTGAACTTTGGATGATTTTTCGATTGGAAATGGGTTTTTGGTGTTGAAATGCAAAGTTTGAGCAACTATTTCAGAGCCATAAAGCTTGGAAATTCCACAATTTAAAATCTGTAAAAATCTAGCTCGACTCAAACAACAATAGCCTCGGGCTAGTTAATAGCCAATTAATGGTAGAACAAATATTTCCGATTCATCAATTCCAAACATTACTCGCTTGACTCTGCTCGACTCTGTAGTTCAGCTCGCCCATCTCTACAAAGCAGTGATAATGAAGTTAAAATGGGCAAATTGAACAATAGGTAAACCTCTGTTTTAGCCCATCTTATTTTCCAGACGGTGTGAATGCCAAGGTGAACGTCGTATGTCATGATTAAGGAGGGTTCTTCAAAGGCATGAACTACCCGTTGATGATGATTAGTAATGAAGCCAACTCTTCCTGCAACAAAGTAACTCACGTACATAAGCACTCTGTTGATTATTATGATATTTAATTAATACGTGAATCAAAGTTATCAAACCTGAGCTGGTATGGTGTATAACAGGAGTGATTTCATCTAAAGGATGAGTTAGGCTGAAAAAAACTGGCAGTGAATCAGCCACCCTGTAGAAAATACGAAAATAATATTAGGTATGAAAATTAATTAACTAACGTCATAGTGACCCATTTTAATCGAAATCATCTTAAGTTTTTTTTAGCATAATCATAATGACAATCAAAAGATGCAACACAGAAGCATTTTACTTACTGATTAGTACCAGATGGCACAGCATTTATCTTGCGCTCAAAAAGCAAACCATATTTAATAGGCCAAACCCCAGTTATCTGGCAAATGACGGAGAAAAAAAAAATCGAAGTTAATTCCTAATGTTGCCGAATTCTTATGACGATTAGTCTTCTGGTTGGTTATCTAGAAATGAACTCACCTGGAAAGGAAGAGGAACAACAAATTCCTGCCCATCCGCAAAAAAAATGTTGAGTTTTGACGAATTTAGTATGCATACGCTCGGAAATGTTTCTCCTCCCACTAGCGGCTCAGATGTAGAAATGTGGCCGATCGGAGGCTCAGGACACAGAAGGAAATTGCACCACAGTGCCTACGCAAACAAACATAAAACGCGTAATATGTAACAAAAATTGAACACAAATTTACATGTTATTACGATTTCAATAAAAAATTTCCGAACATGTTCAATAGGTTGATCAGTTGTGAAGCTCATTAGAACCTCCCGACAGGAAGGGCCCACCCCTTTGCTCCATACTGCCGTATTCCCACTGTAATACAATTCTTCTTCATGGGGGACACCACCTGGCGGTAAATTCAAGCGGAGTTTCCATTCTTCCCCATCAATGTCCTACAAAAAGAAAATTACGACATCACACAACTGTTAACTGTGATGTCATTTTTGGACAATTCTGAATTTCACAACGTCAAAATGCGCACCTTTTTAACACTGCGGTCTGTGAGTGAAAATTCCCTTATGGCATCTAGAATGTCTTCGCCAGCGTCCGTGCTAACCGAAGTGCTCGGCAGATTGCATTTGACAGGGTGGAGCTGTGGGTCACCAGTGTGTAAAGTGAAGTGTTCACGACCAAAAGGAACGAACACTTGGGGTGGACCCGACGAAATCATCTCCTCTTGTACATCCAGATTTGCTATTGTTTTAGAAATGGTTCAGCTTGAGACTGGACACCTGAAAAAAAAAATAATGACCAACTGAAATGTTTCGATCATCTCAAAAAGGTGCAGCACTACTCGTTTTGGCAAAAAAAAAGCTGTCATATTTTTTTTTCGGTTGATAGCTGTACACAAATGTTATGGACATCCCGGTGTAAGCATCAATTTATAAAGCAATTTTATTTAGAATAAAAGATGCAAGTCTTGCAACCCTTGGCGCTGGGATCGAGCTCGCATTGTCAGGGCGAAAAGGTTACACCCGGCAGAGCTAGCAAACTACTTTCCACGGTCATGGAAGCCACAACTCGCATATCGGAAACAAATCTTACACGCTACAGGTAGTTGTGATTTTCTTCCATATCAGTGCTGATCATTCAAATGGTCTAAACTACTAGACAAAAATTCGATTTATCTTGCACCCTGTAAAAATATGAACGTCCAGCTTGGGGCAATCTAATCGATCATTGCGAATTTATCAAACCTTTCAAGATACCAATATGCATGCCGATTATATCCTTGAATAGCAATCACACATTTAACAGAAATCCATGAGCATCAAGACATCAAAAGAGGAGACCAAAATTAAAAAGTTATGGGCAATGACAGCTTGTATTAAAAACACTTTGAGAAATAGGCTTATGACAAGTTTCGTTTTAAATACCCGGTATTGTAAAGTACGTGATAAATGATTAAAAGCTTTATAAGCTCAGCAAGTACTCTTATAACCAGATAAATTCGCAGCGCAAAAAGACTCACCAAACTGATTAAAGATGCATAAAAATATCTTTAATCTCAAGTAAGCGAAGGCAAGATTCCCGCCGTATGATCGATAAGACGAAAAATTCCAGACATTTTGATGTCTGCTCGAGAGCGCCGTGACATCGGACATGAAAGTAAGCCGGCAGCCGATGGAAAGTAAGCCGGCAGCCGAAGGAGAGTAAGCCGACCGCTAATAAAAGGTAAGCCGACATAGGCATCGTCATTGAAGCGGCAAATTTAAAACGATTTCGTTTTGACAACCTTCAAAGACCCCAAAAAAGTTCGTAAATAATGAATATGGCTTTAAGAAAAATGCTTAAATTAAGTGGTATTAATTTCGGTCGTTCGCGGAGGCAATTTTTACTTTTTTTTCCCAAATTCCACTTCTCCCGAACTTGGATTATTCGAAATTCAGCCGATTTCTTCCGTTACCGAAAGAAAGACGAAATCATTATCATTAGGAAATTGGATTCGCGAAACAGAAGTAATGTGAAATTTTAGTAACTCGGAGATAAAAAAAATAACATTAGTTCTATAGGCCACTTTTCGAGATCAATTCGATGGTTCGTAAAAACGTTGATATCGTAAATGGAACGTGCGTAAACATGCTAATTGACTGCATGTAGATATGTATTTCCTCAAAGTTTTCCCCCTTCATTCAAACCTGTAACATTCATCATTTCTAAAAAAAAATTGCCTTTATGTCACAAAGCTGAGCCCATTGTTCAGGTCCCCATTCTTGTGGTGAAAATATTTCCTTATTATCAGTTATCTGTGATTTCCACTTATCTGGGTATTACTAACTACAAATAGTGTCCATTAGGGGCTTTGCAGAGCTCCTGATGCACCATTTGTATTTATCGTAAACAACAAAGAGCTCGAACATGTTTTTCCCTCATCCAGTTTTGGTTGTAGAAATACAGTATATAACTTTAATTTTTTTTAAACAAATCTTAATTTTATTCTGATTGTCCTTTTAGTACGTACCTATTAAATGCGTATGATGCTGTTATGCACCATAAAGCTACCAAATTCTACTTCCTGTGTTTTTGGAACTAAGCGTAAAAATACTAACGTTTGATGTAAGGTGATTACGA
>JAQGBX010006687.1:0-12199 GCA_034698745.1 Megaphyllum sjaelandicum
ACCAGCGGGCAAATATTGGTAATGCATTTAAATTACCGATGGTTTGCCCGCTGGTTGGCGCTAGTGGTAAAAAAATTTTCATTCTTAATTTAAAAGTTTTGTTGTGTTTCTGGCCTATAGATACGAAGTGTACATTCAAAACGATGTACATATATACAATTTTGAAAACAAGTTCATCAGAATGATGCAACATTATAAGGTTCACGTCATTAATTTCACATCAACTTGTTTAGAAAGGTGTAATTTTTTTGATGCATTACCTGACCAAATATCTTCAACATTAGCGAATAATTAAAACTTGTTTAAATACATGCACATCAATAGCGTACACTTAAGTGTAGGTACATGTTCATGTAGTGTTTTGTTACATCGCCTTAAATGAGGGTGATTATTGGGATAGGTCCAAATTCATTCTTCACTGTCAAACTAAAGAGAAATATAATAATTTCCGAGGGGTCAAGAGGGCGGGGCATGAGGCTGATTGCGAAAGGTGCTGTTTTGTGCCTAGTCATAGCCCGCTGTATGCTGGGAAAACAGCCCTTAGTTGAGTACGTAACGGTTACGAGGTACCAGCAATCCACGTGTGGGGCCGTCTACATCATACATGTTCTAAGGAAATAATACACCGACGTGTTAAAACATGATGTAAGAGTTTGACGTAAGTTGAGTAAATTCTTGTCTGCAATAAATATTCTTGAGATTTGTTTTATATAATATTTTTACAAACATGGTTTCGTACACACTGTAAGTTACATGTACCTACAATGTTTATACAGAAGTTTGTTTCCAGAAACAACTGGAAACAACTAATTAATAACAGAATGACATGTTCGGTACATGTTTAGTTTCAATTTGAATTAAAATTCCTTATTGAAATCATGTTTGTCTACAACGTGTAAATCGATTAACAGTTATTTAATGTATATCAATGGAATGATGCGAGTGGATTGATGACATGTGCATTCCCAAATTCTAATGAGGGCGCAAATAATTTCATTGTTATATTTAATGATTTACCGCAATTTAACTAATTGATGACATAAAAAAGGAAGAAACAAACATCTGAAACATTTTCATGTACTGTATATCCAGCCGTCGATATTCCTGCAATGTCATAAGGCGTCATCGTCCAATCGATCTAAAATCTTGTTCGTTATGAAGTACGGCAATACATTTTTAAATATCAAGTACATGTGCGTTATTCTTATTTTCTGGACTTGTCTTAAAGAATGCGACGACACAGTCTGTTTAACATTATCATGAAACATTCAGATAAGAAGATGACTGGTACAAAAAGTTTTTTGTATTAGTGGCATCACTGGAGACATTTTTTAATCAAATCGTCCTCTAGTGCTCAATCTTTCTTGCAGTACGCGGTTCGCAAAATATCCGGCGTTCTAGTCCCTGTCCTATAGGGTATACCTGTGCATGTACATCAAATCATGTCAATTTCTTATTCGGCTATTACAAATTTTCGGTTACGGCGAAGCAATTAATACGTTATAACGGGAATTCCCCGTTCAAGGTTGCATGGCATTCACATTCTTAGACTTTGGGTATAGTATTTCATAACACCTTCGAATAAGAAAACTACGCAATGTACTGTATATATATGTAAGTCCTTACAGAATTTTCAATTCATGTAGTTAGTTAATATTATTGTTGCATTCATGTTTTGTCAGACTTCTAATAATGCAGTGGAACCTCATTAAGAAGAACTCGCTTAATACGAGTTTCTGATAGTATGAACTGATTTCCAGTCCAAGCCCTAGGCTGTGAACGTATAATTGTTAGTTTCCAAGCATTCGCACTATATACAGTATGCACGTTACGTTAAAACTAACTTCAGACAATTTGAAAAAATGGTACGTTATAACCGGGAATTTCTCGATTAAAGTCGTAGCACCTTCTCATTCATATACTAGTACATGTACTGTACATGTGGATTTCATCCAAACTTCGACGAAACACGTTTTTTCTGACTTCGGATAATACGAACTTCGGTTCAAACGAATAAATTTTCACGTCTCTTGACTCGGGTCTTGAGATTCGTCATAGCAAACTTCGACCGTATTTAGTTACTGCTTTTTAAAATCATGTTTTGTCTAACCTCTGATAATACGAACTACGGTTTAAGCGAACTTCCCAGCAGAGCGTCAATAGGGAATCTCGTCCTGTTCATTTTTTTTATTCATTCATGACTTGTTTTCACGTTTTTCAATGGAAAAAAAAGAGTACCTCATCAACTGTTTGAGCGTGAGAGCGCAATTCCTAACCTGGTAGCGCTACGTATGTAGGTAAGCGAGTGGGCCCTGCTCCCACCCAATGAGCGTCCGCGCCGGGCCGCCATTGGCGCGTGCAGCAGGTGCGGGTTGGGGGCGCTCGCAGCAGTGCTCCGAGAATTGCACTCACCTTGGCGTTCACCACACGAACGTGGTGACTCCCCACGGTCGGTGGTGGCGCTTCTTTGCTTCTGGAAAAAAAAAACGTGCGAAAGGGACTCAGGATTTAAATCCCAACCGCCATGGGCTAGTGCAGCTAAAACAATGAGGATGCCCCAAAGATGTGCTCTCGTCTGCTCGGCCGAATAGGAGTTACCGTTTTATTGGCTATCTACTGCCTGCTGCACGCCAATGGCAACTTTAGGTAAGCCCCCCACTAGTCTTTCTTGACTTTGCCGGCAGCTCAGTTTGGAAAAGGGACATTTGCAATGTTATCTCCCTGGTCTCGGGGTCGTAACTTTTCCGGTATCTTTGATTAGTAAACTTGAAAAAAGTATTCAAAATTCAACTTTTAATTTCCATACTTCATGTAAGTTTCTTTAAAAAAAAATGGAAATGACGAATTTCATGAAATGACCATCAGTGCATTTGACTTTACTCTCACAAAGTTTAAAGGTTGAGTTGATCAGTAACCTTAAAATATCAAAATATTCTAAATTGAATCTTTCATTTCCACACTTGTCTATATTTCTTAAAAAAATAGGCAATTTCAAATTTCCTGAACTGTTCATAAGTGTAATTGTCATTTCGTAAAGTTCAAAGGTTGAGTTGATGAATAACGTCAGCATATCAAATTTTTCAAAATTGACTAGCTTTTCCATTTCTTCACTTGTCTAATTTTTTAAATAAATTGGAAATGTCGAGTTTCCTGAAATGATCATAAGTGTATTTGGCTTTACTTTCGCAAAGTTTAAAGGTTGAGCTGACCAGTAAACTTACATTAGAAAAATATTCAACATTGAACGTTGCATTTCCACACTTGAAAATTTCTTTAAAAAATTGAAATTGTCAAATTGTCTAAACTGACCATAAGTGTATTTAGTTTTATTTTTGCAGAGTAAGTTTAAAGGTCGAGTATAAAAATATACTTGAACAAAAGAAGTATTCAAAATGGAACCCTCGAATCAGTATTAAACAACATGCTAAAGACATGCATATTCGGAATTTGTTAACATGTTTTAGACTTAACATATATCATAGACATGCCAATTCCTTCATGCCGCTTGATCTTCACAATTCTTAAAAGTCAATTTGAAAATTTAAAACATGTGGAAACACGTGTCTGGTCAGCAGGGATGCTTCAGTTTATCAATAGTACAGGGTGTCCGAAAATTCTTTTAAACTTCAATTCATTTTGGATAAGAAACGTTATTAATTGCTAGAATCGAATTTACAAAATAAAAATAATTAAAGTTTGCAAGTCTGTTGATTAGAACTTTATGAATTTCATTTTCGAAATAATTTTTTTGATATTTCATCGTCCAAGTAAATGTATTATAATACCATGCATATAAAAATTAAACGCTATAATGGAACACCCTGTAATTTAAGAGAATTTATTTGTAGTTAAATAATAAAATTATACCGGAAGTTACAGAAATTACACATTTGCATACAATATACATGTATGTATGCCACTTGTATACGTCACGTACATGTACAATTCAAGGAAGTTCTTAAAAAAGAACCACCTTTTAAAATTCTGAGGAAATATCCAAAAAAATGTCAACGTGTTAAAGCATGTTATTTATATAAATTGAACGTTTAATTAGGGTATGCATACAGAAAGATAAGATTCTTGTGCTTATTTCTTGTTGAATTCATTCATTCATTTATTATCGTGGTCTATAAATTATATTCAAATTTTGTTTTAATTTAAATTTAAAAAAATTCAAAATGCAGTGATCACGTTTTTTTCAAAATTGAAAAAAAAAGGTAAAAATATAAGGTTACTCTAAGATATACTTGTAGTACTGTAAATTTTATTAAAACTCTTATACTGCATTTTCATAGATAATTTGCTAATTGTATAAATATCCCAAATAAGTCTGGAAAATTTAAGGAATAAAAATAGCGCATAAGAGTACATGTTGTTGTCAAGTTTTTCAAATACTTGGAACCATTTTCTCTATAAATGTTTAAAAAGTTTTATTTATAGTAAATTGACATGCTACTGCGAAATCACACATGTATACAGTATACAGAAAATACCTCAAACTTGATATACTGTATAATGCATGTACATGTATGATTAAAAATGTTTTAAACATATTCTTAACTTATTTTTCTGTGGCGTACAGTGCATTACAGTTTGTGAACTTAATCTTGTGCATTTTACAAAATATATATATATATATATATATATAGGTTAAATGTCTTATCGAGTCATATAATTTTTATGTTTAAAAGGTATATTAAATGTTGGAACTTAAGCTTTACCAATATTGATATTTCTTAAATTAGGATCAATGCTTGTAAATAAAATACGATGTTTTTCACAACTGGAAGCTCGATTTTAGTAGTTGTAACTTGACTTTGTCTACATGTATTGTTTTGATTCAATGAAATGATGTAATGTAACGATCACATCTATCAATTCTTTTAGACATGACTTTGACTTTTGACTCACCCTGAACAGTTCTTATATAGTTCATTCAATTAACAAGTATCGAGACAGGTGGCACATTGCAGGTGTAAATTTGCGAAAAGTTTTAAGAGTTCCGTTTCCTGGTACCACTTCACGCTAAGATTATCTGGGCACAGGTTAAATTGTTTGATTTTAAATGATGAATAATGAAAGTTTCACAAGTTATAAACATTAACTGCTTTAGGAAATGTCAAATTGGCGACTGTTACAAACTGTTGAAGTTCTACATGTATACATGTAGGAATGTTTAGCTTTCAGATAAACTTCTGAAATCGTTTATTCAAATTCTGACTATTAACATCATGTTTCCGAACATTTTTCTGACTTATTCAATACAGTTTTATATAAATGATCGCACCGACTTAAATAACTATGACATAGTAAAATAATTTTAAGAAGTCAAGTATAATTCTCAAATTCTCAATTTCCAGTTCAGAAATAACATTTACAGTGTACAATCATTTTCACAATCTCATAAAACGAGTTATACTCGTGTTAAATACACGAAATTTAGCTAAAAATGTAACATGCAATTTGTAACATACACTAAGTTGTAGTTAATTTTGGAATGAATATTCCAATGTACAACATGCATACTTGTAATTTATGTCCCAAAACTTGGAAAATTAATATTTCTGCAAATGGGTATCGAAAATAGAGCGCACACCGGAGAAAACCAAGGAACTTTTTGTTGCTAATTGTTGCCATGAGTTACTGGAACCATAAACATATGAAAACATACTGCAACATTCTGTCCACACAGGCAGAACTTATTTTAGGAACATTTTATTGCACTTTCCAGTTGTTTCTGTAAACATATTGGAACATTCTGTCCACACCAAACGAACTTATTTTAGAAACATTTTATTGAAGTTGTCTTTGTTCCCACTTACTGAAACAACCTGTCCACACCGAAAAGTCAAGTTATAAGAACAGCGTGTCCAAATTTGCTCATAACTGCATGAGTGGAATAAGCAACAAGCTGTTCACAACACTCCAGGAAAATGTTTACTCATGTTGCTAAACTTCCTTTGATATTTACCGCTGTTTATGTAAACAGTAAAATTATAGAGTGAAGTTAGTTTCTGTTCCCATAAACATTAAGAAACCTTCAGCAATAATAAGGATCTTATACGAACAAGTTGAAGGAACGAACAACAGCAAAAGAAAGTTCCTTTTAAGTTTCCTCTAGCGTGGACGTAGCTTTAAGTCCGCTTTGGAATTCATTAAAATTTGCTATGAAGACGAGCTTTAGTAACAAAAAAAATCAATTGAATTGATCGAGGGCTGACGACTTCATCGTTTCCAAATTGAAAATTTATTCGCGATTGTTTGAAAATTGCTGGAAAAGCGTGACGAAATGGCAAGGAATCAGCCGAATTTATCCAAAGCTTGCAATTTTTTGCTTGACGGAAAATGTTATCGTCATGAAATTGATAACAACAAAAAGAAAAAAATGGACTCTTTTAAATTTCGGATTATAAATCAGCGAAATGCGCCATTAAAAATCCGGATTTCTCAAATATCTCGCCCCGGATCTTCCTTTATTAACTCCTACATAGGCCCGCTCCCCGGCCTATTAGACGTATCTTATCGAAAGGTTGAGGTCATGATCGAAGTTTAAATAAACTAGTTTTGTATTTGCAGAAAAAATACAAAAAAATAAATTTAACTAGCATAGAAGTATTTTTGTTGGTTCGACCCATTCGATTAACCGGTTGTCGACAGATGTTCGCCTGAAGTGAAGTGCCACTGGTATTTGGAACGTTGCCTGCCTCCTAACAAACGGGCTTCACTTTTCCAGTATGGATGTGCAATACGAATGAATGCAATTTTTCAAATGAGAGGTGATGCCAGTAAGCGATTTCGGTCATTTTTAATTTAATTTTCTCAAAAATTGCCTTAAGGTGATTGGTGTGGTGAGACTTTTTGAATCGCTATTTCAAATGGAAGATTCACATTTTCAACAGTGATTGCACAATATGAGCGAATACGGTGCAGAAGAGAAAACAGGTTCCGCATTTATGCGGTCATTTTTCACGCCATTTTACCAGCTGGCTTCAGACGTAGGTAAAATCATTTAACTTCTCAAGTGCCTCAATCATCCGATTTCAACATATTCACTTTTCCAAAAAAAAAGTTTTTTATATTTTTGAGAGTTTAAAAAAGTTGGAAAATTCGTTGCTTTGTCAGGTCAATTAGTATTTGTTAAAAATCCCCCAAACGTCATTAAAAAGTTGTCAGATTTTAATGAAAAATGCACCTTTTTATTGTTAAGGTGTGGTTTAATTAAGCAGCTTGGGTTTTGTTGTTCAGTCTCCAGGTGCGAATGAGTCACGTTTTTTCTCCCAATTTCATGTCTTTCTTTCGTGCTTTTAGCGTTAATGGATTTTGAAAATTCGTGATATTGGACCTTAATTTCCGTTAGACAACTCTCGTTTAGCCTTTGTTGTATTTTTCAGCATGTAAATTGTGTAAAACTTACTTTATGCAAGCTCACAACAAGTTTTACATGTATATGCATTCGCATACATGCACTTTTATGCAGTAGTTTATAAAAGCAGATTATCTCAAGAAGCAAGCAATTTCATGCAAATTGATGAAGACTTGTTAGAAATGATCATATAGCTTAGCCAAAACAAGGTTCAAAATATTGACCCCATCGATCTGTGCTAATTTTACTTTTGGGTTTATTTAGTCTTGGTGATGCTTGTGTTGAATCTCTGGTAAAGCTCCTGCAAGTACATGCGTTGAATTCTGAAAAAAATAATTAACGAGTTTATATGTTCTTGGATCATTTCTTCTGGAGAATTGTTTAAATCAAGCTTTTAATTTTCAATTAATTTCATTTCGCCTTTGAGTTTAGTCAATTTCAAAAGACGTCAAAATTTATTCTTTTAAACCACATCAGAAGTCAGGCAAAACATGACTTCGTCAATAAGAACTAAAGTTTCATAAAAAAATTGGATGAAATCCTATACCCCACGTACATGGATGGGAAGGTTCTGCAACTTTTATCGGGGAATCCCCGTTATAACGTATCTTTTTTTCATATTGTCTAAAGTTTGTTTTAACGAAACATTGCGCGAATGCTGGGAACTCGAAAATTCATTCGTTTTGGCCGAAAATTTGTAATATCCGAATTCTGAATTCGTTTTAAACGAAAACTTTAACAATCTCCCCCTTGAATGGAGGCTGGAAATAAGTTCGTATTAGCATAAAATCGTATAAAGCAATTTCTTCTTAATGAGCTAGGTTTCACCGTATTTTAGTTGAATCTCTAGTAAAGCTCCAACATGTACATGCGTTGAATTCTGATGAAATAATTAGCGAGTTTAGATGTTCTTGGATCATCTTTGATTCGTCACGCGGATCTCGCTGTTCCTTCAACATTTTTTTTTTCTGGAAAGTTGTTTTAAACCAACTTTTAATTATATGCAAAACTATTTAGAATATACATTTATTAACGGAATCTTCTTTTGTCTTGTTAATCCTAAATCTCTGGCATTACTTTAAATTGGCATCACTGCATGAGTCTAGAGATGTTTAAGGAAATTATCATAATCGTGTACAGTGCATAAATCAGGATGTTCTGATTATTTCATCGGTATCGCCATAAGTCGAAGAATCTTCATGAATTTGGTTTGAAACATATTAGCAACCCATGCATAGAATCGTGTGCTCTCATGTATATTTTGGTTCATATAACGAATCGTGTAAAATTCTTTTATACATTGCTGGTGTAATTGCTAACTCCCAAGAAAGTATTTCATCAATAATGTTTTAGTCCATATTATCAACGCGCCACCTAGGATCCAAAAGTGACACAAGATGCTTCTTGGTTTTAGTAGCTCTTAATGTATAAGCAGTTTAGTCCTGATTTATTTTATTGATGTTTAAATCGCTCCACATCTCTCACAGAACCAAAGAGTGTATCTCATCATAGTCTTGATGAAACTGCCTCTTCAGAGCTCATCAGAGTTGTCAATCTGAATCTAATTGAGTCTTGATTTAAGTTTGTCTTAAAACTATATCTTCTATCCTATTATTGGACTGGATTTCCTTACACCAGTGAAGAAAATCGTATTATCTGTCTCATGTAGCTGTCAAGAAGCAGTTTCGATAATCGGTGATCGACAAATTTCTGGCGTCAATACGAAGATGTTCACTAAGTTTTCATCACCTCTTAGTTCCTCCTAAAACCGACAAGCAGTTGGTTCCAGCACTCGTGAATCTGTTTGGACTAACGTTTCAAAAGTTTGAGATTTCGGACACGGTAGATAATCTCGGAGGTGCTCAACAATAGGGTCAAGTTGGCCGTGGGGGCCATCGGCCAATAGGGCCGTGCTAATTCGCCGGCGTTGTTGTTGGATTAGCTCGTTACAGATGCCGTGACATTTTTAGGACCTGTTAAGTGCCTGACTTGTCCGCTTCTCGCCGGCCATTAAGGGTCCGGCTCCCGCTCGGGTATCGCGGCCCAAGTGGCCGCAATAAAGCCATTAATATCGTCTGTGTCCCCTTGTGCAGAGCTCGTCCTTTTTCGGGGGAAATCCCCCCAAGGAGAGGTGTTCGCGTCTTGTCTGGGCTGTTATCGCCTGCCCCACGGACTCGCTGTCAGGAGGTGATAACCTCATGTAGCACCCGGTCCAGGAATTTCGATCTCGGATGGCCTCCTCCCGTGCAGGTAACTGAGTTGCCCACACCATGGGGAATTGGCCCAGCTCGTGTCAAAATGTGCTAGAATGTTTCACGTCGTGTTATGACTTTAAAAAAAAAGGTTACTCCAAATTACAGTTATTTTTTGTGAATTTTTTGTAACGAATGTCACTTGTCTTTAAACGAGGATTGTTGCATCAGTTGGTTTTCAGCTGGTGATGAAGATTTTTACATAAATGATGCGTTGGCAAGTTTCTCACGGAATTTTTAATTTAAAATTTTGTACAACTGTTTGTTGTTGAATTGATGATAAACAAAAAGTGCTGTTCATCGTCATCCAATTCATGTAAAAAACATTGCATAATAATTGTGGTTAAATAGTAACATTTGCCGAATGTAAAGATAGGAACACACCAAGGAAACTTTAACTGAAATTTGGTTTTCGAAACTGGAAATTCAGTTAACTTTAATGGAAACTATAAATTCGAAAAGCTGGATAATGCCCCGGTTAGAAGCATGCATTCCAGTTTCGAAAACCAAAGTTTTAATTTGTTATCTTGACGTATACCTTCCCACCTGAACAACTCATACGAGACGCGTATGTTTCAAAACACGCTTTGGAAGACATGAAAATCATCAATAATATCCATATCGTGTTTAACATGTGGTTGATCTGTTTATTGTTGAATTGAACTGTTTTTCAAATGCTTTCTCTTAATTTCGCGTCAAAAACATGCAATTTTATCCAACAAGGGAACAACTGACATGTTCCCTTTGGATCGTATGCATGACGTAATACATGTTTTCGGAACAACTATACAGTAATTTCGATATATGAATACACAAAGGTATTCATTGTTGGTTTCCATTATGACATAATAAAGACAAGGAACTTGTTCATTGAATTCAACTATACGCATTTAATAGATGGCGTGCCCACTGTATGATGTATTGATAACTTTTTATATCTTTATCTGGGAATGCATAAGATGCAAAGTTTGTCTAGTCACACGTAATGCAAAGGTGTAATGGCATTTTTAAATTTCATAATGGAACGTTGCGCTCTGAAATTAGGAAAAATCAAAGTCTGCGAGGGCCGTGAATAGGGCTGTTGTGGGTCGAAATTACACCCCAAGAAGTTGCTTCAGCATTGTTCCTCGTCCGTAATGATAACCTGGCTCTTTCCCTAATGATAATGTTTATCCATGGGAGGGTCAAAGCGGGAATGGGTCCTGCTGACGCGAATGTGGCAACTCGCGCCCCCTGGGGCATTTAATAACAACATTAGTTCACGCCAAAAGGGGGCGCCCAGACGAGGCCCTCGCAACAACGATATAATTACAATTGGTTTCCTGGTTGGGAATGCCATTATGACGAGGAGATACTTATAATTAGAACGGTTGCAACCTGTAGTTTGGCCCTTTTCAGAGTAAGATGTTTGGCGGGCTTTTGACAGAGAGAAATGACGTGAGGCTGTAGGAGGAGAATTTCCGAGAAACATTCGCAGTTTTCATTATGCACTCAATTTGTGGAAAAATGCACCGCTGAAATGCCGTGCAGCGAAAGCACAAATGCATCGATTTTCTGTCAGACAACATTATTTGCATCCTTCTTGGCACATTGCAACCCAACTTCTTATTGAACTTAATGAATTTCAGCGATGTTCCGGATTGAGTTTTCCAAATTTACACTGAAGAAAAAGAATATGACATATTCCTGGCAACTGCGGTCGAACCTCGTTAAAACGGACTCGAAGGACGTCAAAATTTTGTTTGTTTTAACAGTGTTTGTGTTATCACAAATCAGACAAAAACAAGTCTTCAACAATAGGAACTAAAGTTTCATCGATGATTGGAAAAAATCCTACACCACGTACATGTATACATAGGTGAATGGGAAGGTGATGAAACTTTTTATCAGGAAATTTCCAGTTGTGACATATATTTATATAGTACCTATATATATACCATTTCTCATATTGTCTAAAGTCCGAACTCGAACATTCATTCGTTTTAACCGAAAATGTTTAATTTCGTAAATCGTGTTAAACGAAGACATTACCGAATATGCATCGATTATCTGCAACATTATCTCCATTTGGCACAGTGGCAACCCAGCTTCTTGTTTTGATGTTCATTGCAAAAAAAGCAAATTGTTGTTAAAAATGTTTTCAGAGATGTATTTGGCGTGAGATTTCCAAATTTACACAGAAGAAAACTAATATGATGCATTCTTTTATGACGCATTACCATTTTTCATATTGTTTAAAGTTCGTTTTAACGTATACATGTAATATAGCGCGAATGCTCGGGAACATTCATTAGTTTTAACTGCAGGTACCGGTATTCGATAAAATTGACTTGTCTTTATCTTGTAACGTGACAATTTCCATCCGCAAGACATGATTTCTCCTGGAACTCATCTCGGAAGAATTTACGACTTCTATTTTTTGGTATTTTTTAGTTTCAATCTGATTTTTCAGTACTTGAAAAAAAAGGAGACTTCGAATTTAAAAGTGATTATTCGATAAAATTGAGTTGTCTTCATCTTGTAACGTGACAATTTCCATCCGCAAGTCATGATTTCTCCTGGAACTCATCTCGGAAGAATTTAC
>JAQGBX010006688.1:0-12199 GCA_034698745.1 Megaphyllum sjaelandicum
TAAAAAGTGGTCAACATAAACAGGTGGTCACCATTCAAAGGTGATCAGTTTTCCAGGTTGTACCGGGCATCTAACACAAGTTTTTTTGTGACATAAATCTTTTTCGATGTACATTTCATCTCATCTATTCGAGATATTTGTTCGCAAAAGGGGGACAAATTGCATGCTCAGGAGCAAATATTTTAAACGAGTAAATAAAAGTAGACTTATGTTGCGACTTTTTTGATCCGCTCATATGAGAGTAGATCGGCTTAAGGATTTTTATTAGAAATCATTGAAGGATGATTCTTGATCTTGATTTCATTCGAGGCATTTTGGTTCATATGTTTTCGATACGAATTTTATTACTGCATCGTAAAAATGGCATAAAACGCTATATGTTTTACTTCATGTTTTTTTTTTTTCGTTGTTGGAAAGGTGGAGTAAATAAGAGAAATGAGACGGAACATATTTGTACAGTTCGTTTTCGAAACATATCTTGGCATTTCTTATTTCGTTTGAAATGTAAGAATTTCTCGTTTTATGTAAGTTACGTCATTTTTGGGCGTTTTTATTACGGCGCATAAAAACGTCGTCAAACGTTTATTTGAATTTTGGCGTCGTTATTATGTTGTTGATGGTGTACTTTTCCAGGGTCTCTACGACATCACGGTTTATATACATGTATGAACATACAGTGTGAGTAAAAAGTCTCTTCGCTCCCCCCTCAAACTCAGCAGAATGGGTGTAAATATGAAAAATCGGATATGGATCGCCACAAAACAAATGACAAGTGTATCAAGCTTTTCTGCAAGGTAGTGGTCTTATGCATGGATGCAAACATATATACAAGAAGACCTGAAGTTATTTGTTGCGTGGCGATCGATAATTAAATGTTGCAAATGGAGCCATTAAACTAATTTGTCTGCGTCCTGCAACTTTTTAATTGAATTTTTCTTCGTATAGCCATTACCGCTGAAGACATAGGACCTAAAGGCCCTTGAAATGGGTCTTGGGGACAAATGGCTTGGGCGCCATTGCACTCCGCACCCTGTGGCGGTGGATTTGGGGGAAGGGGGGGGAGGTAGAAGAGATTTATTACTCACGCTGTATAGCGAGTGTGGCCAGTTTGCATTCCCAAAAAATGACGTTTATAGTTAAAATTCGGTCATTTTGTTGTTAGTAAGATCATTTTATAAAGTCAGCATGACGTTGCTTTCTCTGGTCTAGGATGATCATCAGGTGGAAATAAGAAATATTTCAAAGCCAGTATGCAGGGTGAGTTTTAAATCTCGTTTCAATAGATTATTTGGGATTTTATTGAAGGTAGAAATCTGAGTTTTTGGTATTATGGTAATATAGGTAGGCGCTATCAAATTCAAGGTCATTGCGTTACCATCTTCTAAACCGTAATAGTTATAGCACAATGTTCAATTTGAAAGTTGTGGAGCATCGTTAAATTATTTGAATTGGGTCATTTTCGTAATTCCATTATCAATTTTCACGTTCCAAAAAACAGTTTAGTTTTCTTTTTTGTTTGCTAACTTGCACAACAGAAATGCTATGCAAGAATCCTCGTACTCCAATATTCGGGAGCAGGTCCAATTCACAGAAGCATTGAAACTGGGCGAATGGAGGAGTTTTAAAAAGCGATATGCGTATGCTCAGTTGGACCAGGTAGGGTTCCATTTTCTGCCACCAGTCGAGCGACACGTAAAACGGGTCCATAGTCCTTTTCAGACGCGATATGCGCATGCTCAGTTGCAAATTAATCCCAGCCGGTAGGGTTCCATTTTCTGCCACCAGTCGAGCAACACAATTACTTAAAACTCCTTCATTACGAAATGGCAGCATTTCCAATTACATTCATGTAAATCACATCTTATGGGGTCAAGGTATTGCACTAATCAGTGTTTCTCCATTCGTTATTTACTCAGTTTCAATGCTTAATCTGTGAATTGGCCCTGCCCTCGAATATTGAAGTACGAGCTTTCCCGCATTGCAATACTGCTGTGCAGGTTAGCAACATGAAAGAACCTTAAATGTTTTTTTTTTTGGAACGTGAATATTGATAATGGAATTGCGAAAATGCACCCATTAGAAGATAGTAACGCACTGCCTTTGAAGTTGCATTCCAAGGTCACCGGAAATACGCTTTTATGAAAGCGCCCACCTATCTTACCATAATACCACAAACTCAGATTTTTACCTTCAACACAATCTAAATAAAATCATGGTACGGTTATAAAAATCACCTTGTATATGCCGGTACATGTACCATGTACGACATAAGTCCTTTTCTGATCACGTTTACATCGCCAATATCTATATATAGGGTATCCCAAAAATTACCTCTTGATTTTCGTGATACCCTGTAAGAAGTGACACGGAACACGTGGTATTTGTAACCATGTGGAGCATTTTTTCGTGTTGTTTGGCACGTATCTTTACGACTGGGCCATGGCATAGATACCTAAAAAGTAAATCCGTTGCTCAATTCGGGGGTTTTGCAGTTCAAGAAAACCTCTTTAACACTCGTCCACTTCTTTCTCGCTTTCGCAAGGCGTTTGTACGAGCCGATAAATACGCTATAAAAACAAGCCGCGAGGTTATCGATTGGCTTTTAATCAACCATGCCAATGTCAATTCGCACCGTGCTTTAAAAATATTTACTTTTTTAGTTCCCTAGAAAAGTAAATAACGAATTTGCGGCGATTGATCTTGAAAATAATGATGATCGCTCGTCTTATTTTAATAATGGTTTGTCTTTGACGTCAATCTTGGCTATATGGCTATTGGCTATGGCTATTATTTAGTCGGAAACTTAACTGAGTAAATGTTTTTAAACTGCCGTAAATATGTCACTATCATTAATACCTTATAGACATGAAAAGCAACGCGTTTCCTTAAATGCATTTATAAATCATTATATTCATCGCAGCCTCAACAAGAATTAGAATTTCCGATAATTCGAACTCATTTCCAGTCCCCATCCTATCAACTCCTATGGGTATGAACGGATAATGTTAGCTTCTTCGTGTCGATCGATCGTTCCTCGATCGTGTCGATCAACTTGATCGAATGAATTAATTTTCGAGTTTCCGAGCAACCCCGATATGTGCATGTGACGCTTCCACGAACTTTAGATAAAACGAAAAAAAAAATATCTAAAATAACTTTTATAGCGGAGAATTCCCCGATGAAAGTTGTAGCATCTTAATTTCTATTCCTTTATATGTACATAGGATTTCATCCCAACTTAGTTGAAATTTAAAAAGGTCTTATTATACACGTAGAAGTCATGTTTTGTCTGATTTCGGATAATTCTTACCATAGTACTGTAAAACCTGTTATGAGTTACCACCAAAAAAAATGCAATGTTAGTCACTGTACACAGGTGGTCACTTTACAAAGAATGCCTGAATTAAATTAAAATGAACATGCACACTGTACTTGTACATGTATAGTTGTATACTGTAATAGGCCTACATGTACACTGTAGTAAAAACCACAAAACCAAAAAAGTACAGAATCATCATGTCCATGTGCATTACATACAGTAGGCCTATATTTATTGCCTTATTACACATTTGTTTTTTTTTTAATGAAAAAATTATCAAGTTTTCTTTGTTTTGAATGCTTTTTGCTTCTTATGATCATGTTTGCAGTGATTTTTTTGATCTGAATAACATGATTGGTTTAATTAGTTGAGAACCACTGGGGTTAAAACAGGATTTAAGCTGACTCATCTGTTATTTGGTACACAATAGGCAGGTGGTCACTATACAGAGAATTTCTATGAAGGAAATGTAGAATAGAAAAAAACAAAACGCTAAAAAGTGCATGGTCAACTTGTCGTCACCATTCAAAAATGGTCACTTTTTCCAGGTTTTATTGTATAAACCAACAAAAGTTGACGTCACTCGAGATTCTTCTACATGTAAACGAGGTTCGGCTGAAATGTAATTTGTTTCTGCAAGAACGTAATAAAATTGCGTATCCATATGAGAAAGTTCATCATTTTCGAAAATAGATATATCTTCGGACAAAATCGCCATGTTTTTACTTTTCGAGCAGCTAGTGATGGCATTGAATGAAAGAGCGCAGCATTTATCGTAAAGCTCTTTTAGTGGCAGAAAACACCTCCGTAGCCACCGTGACGGGTGTATTACGAGATATATTACGTGAAATGTTTTCTAAGTAGGCCTAGACTTATACTGGATAACGCAGAATCTCGTAGACCGATAGACGCTTTCGTAACATCCGGAATGGACGTAAGTCTATAAAAACGCACTAAAGACGGTGGACACGAGAGCGACTAATAAGAAAGTTTTGCTCAAAAGTCCGTAAAACTCGAATAAAACGTATATACGCTAGCTTTTCGGCGTATGGGACGAACTTATAATCATTAAAAGCGCGGTGCCTCGGGAGTTATTATATGGGGTTCGAAGCTGAAGCTTAGACATGGTCTATAACGAGATGCCATCCTTGCTGATATAATTGGGGAGAAATTCCCTCATTGTAGCAACTTACCGTACAGAAGCGCCGTAATTACCTTCCGGTGCATATTTGCTTTAGTCTCAAAACAGTGCGTTTCGGTGCAAATACTGTTCGTTATTTGTTTTTGTCGTCAAATGAACGAACCTCAGAACCTCCCGTTATGGGCTACCCTCGTATCTTAAAAAACTATATCAGATTTACGCGTAAAATTTGTGCAGGAGTCATGAATAAAGTTACCGTAAATACAGGGCCGTGTTCCGTTTAAATCATGATTTGTCCAATATCTTTTAAAATAAATAGTAAATCGTAAAAGTTATCAGAACACAAGATTAATAAGATTAACAAGATTAATAACTTGCCTTTTAAATTACGAGAGAATGAAGGGCCTCCCTGTCCCCCTATGGGAGATCCGGGGAATCCCTTTGTGATTTTAAATGGGGACCGCCATTTTCTTCAGATTATGAATCTGCACTTATAACACAATAAGTTTTGTCTAAAAGATTTTTTTTTGACATCATCCTAGATGTTGCTGTAATCGATGTTCGAAATCGTGTAATACGCCATTCACTTTTGTTCAACAGGCATTGCGCTGCTACCTGTTGAATGAAGTGAATGGCGTATTACTGCACATGATTTCGGACATCGATTACAGCAACATCTAAGATGATGCCAAAAAAAATCTTTTAGACAAAACTTATTGTGTTTTAAGTGCAGATTCATAATCTGCAAAAGTATGGGGCTCCCCATTTAAAATCACAAAGGAGCCCCCTTCCCTCCCGATCCCCCATTGGGGGACTGGAGGCTCCCTTCATTCTTGCATAATTTAAAGTGCCAGTTGTCATTATGTCCAGAAGTATTGTGTTCCAGACGTGTTTATGTCAAGTATATACATGTGCATGTACTTAAATGAATATATAAATTTATTATTATTACGTATGGTCATGACCATGTTAATTCAATAATTGCCGGTTGCACCAACAGAGGTTGGTGCAACCCAGCCAGTACAATTGTATTCTAATACTGTGCCTCACTTATCACATGTGGCGATCGTGCATGGGAAACATGTTACGCGTACAAGTTTTATTAAAATTAATTCATAGGTGTGTCTTTTATGGAGCATTTCCGTTAATTAACTTGAATGCATGGAAATGTTTAGATTTCATTCATCGGTTTTTTTAACCCGTCTACACCGAGCATTCATTGCCAATTATGTCTGATAAACAGTCTTTTGAATAAGGTCTTCACGATTTCCGTGGAAGCCTCGCTTAAGCAGTTGCTGAAATTGGACGCAAAAAATTAATATCCTGAATGCGATGAATGGCCATGAATTGGAAAGCGTACTGAAATAAAAATTGCTAAAAGGTCGTGTTTTCGATGCAAAATTAATACGGTTTCCTCCGAAAACTGCGCAAACTGGTTGCGGCGGTATTTTACACTAATTACATTTGTCGTTAATTCAAATTCATTAACTGCTGCGGATATCGATTAATTTAAAACTAGTTTTTTTTTTTCGGAACTATGACATTACTTTTCCGTCGTTTTTGGTTGATTTTGATTTACGGATCCAGTTTTGCATTGGATGGGATTTCCCCATTTTTCTTCTTGTTTTAATTAATTTTTTTTCCCTGGAACTGTTCACCACGGCTGATAAAAATAATTTGTCAAGGCTCTCGTACGTTGCCTGCCTAACCCAATTAACGGTTGTCAACCAACGACCTTTAGTTTCAATTTATCAGCTAGATTTTTTAAACTTCTACAGCTGGTGATTCCCAAAGTTGGCATTATTTCCTCTTTCGTGCAGGTATAAATATGAAACTCGAAAGGGGACAGTGTAAGCAAGGTGACGCATGGCTGCTAGGGGTCAAGGAATGCAAATCGATGCCTCTTGCGTCTACTTGAATTTCATGCATCTGAATTAAATGCCTCAATCAATTAAAAGATAATTGTTTATAAATTAATTTTTAATTTAATGGGTAGGATGATGTGAATAATGAAATATTTGCAATAAGAGGCCATTCAGAAAGGACGTCCTCATTGGGGGTAAAGGGGATTGGATGAGTAACGCCTGTAACGGACACAATGTGGACAGGGGGGAGAGAGGGTGGTATGACCAACTCGGACATCCACTCGATAAAAAATGCCTAATAAACTCAGTTCCCAAAGTAAAAGGAAAATTTTGCTTAACATCGTGTAGGTGATGCGTTATATATGGTAAAAGTCAGCAAACAGGTTTCTCCAGTCCTGGAAAACCTGGAAAATTCAGAGAACTTAAAAGCTCAGGGTCCATTCGCAAACTTTTAAATTTTGCCAGTACAAATTTGCAAAATTTTCATTTTTCTCGATCATAAACTTGCAACATTTTCAACCTTTTCCGAGGTCATCTTTGCAATTTTTTCCAGTTTTTTTCCCAACACAAATTTGCAACATTTTCCGCGTTTTCCCCAAATACAAATCTTCAAAATTTTCAACTGTTTTCGAGTACAGATTTGTAAAATTTTCAACAGTTTCTGAGTAGAAATTGGCAAAATTCTCAACCTTTTCAGCGTTCAAAATTTACGTTTTCCGAGTACAAATTTGCCAAACTTTTAAAGGTTTCCGAATACAATTTTTTTAACTTTCATTTCTCAACCCTTATTTTGAGTGGTAATTGCAAATGGGCTCTGGCGAAATTTTCAGAAACCTTGTTACAATATATATACAAATTCAATAAGAAGCTGTTGTAAACCGCGATTGGTTAGAAAATTGTCAAATGAAAATGACGCACGAAAGATGATGAATAGATACAAAAAGGTCTAATTTACTATTCTGGAGGTCACAGAACCTTTAGACATACACTCGAGATGGTGATATAAATTTGATGTCCATTCTTCGGATCAATGGGGACGCTGACTGTGAAGGGTACGCCAATCTCTTGGCTATTGTTGTTGAACAATTAACCGTAAATGCATTGTTTCGTGCATGCTGTTGATGAAAGGGTAAGGATTCGGTAGCCTTGCCCACCTATAAGGAGGACGTCTTTATCTTTCATAGCCCATTCTATAAATTAGTCCACCGGACCAAAGGTTATCTGGTGTTCTGGCAAAGTGTGGCACTCGCTTGAATCGCTTCCATAGTTGAGAATTATTGTACTTGTCCAATTCTGATAAGCTGTTTCTGACCATTTCCTTTTTCCATATCTGCCGAGGAACTAATTTTATAGCCGCATTTCTGGAGATGTAATTGGATTATCTCGTTTACGAGGTACATCTTCCATACTGCTCGTGGATCCGTGGACGTAGTCGTGGTTTATTCGTACATTTCGGTTCCACGCTGACGGAAACATGGAATAACTTTGCTCGTTACTTGTTTCTGTATGTTCCCGCGTGTTTCTGAAAATCCCACGTTGTTTATGAGACCGGAATGGTAAGTTTCCTATCTCCATGAAAAGCGGTAAAGGTCAAAGGAATTAGTTCAGCGAAAGGAGTAAACATTTCTGTTTCCAGAATTGTTGCTGATTCAGCGTTGCTCGCTCCACTCAGTTGTTCGTTTACTCTCTAGAAACGAGAAAACTAGAGTACGTTGTCCTTATATGAGTTGATTTTTTTGCGTGGGCAAAATGTTCCGTTGGGTTTTAATTAAGTTTGTTTCCTAAAATCATTGGCCTTAATTAGCAACAAAAAGGTCCTCACGTTTCCTGCAGTGTTGACCCAACGGAACGTATTTTGGAACACAATAGGCGTTCCAGAGACTTATTATTGTGTTCCATATCATAAATGCATTTCTAAAATGTTGTCCAGTTCTTTTGCTGAAACATATTTCAAAGAAACACATTGTAGTGCACACAAGAAAATACATTCTAAATGAAAAAGGAACAACATACATAGACGTTTGAAGAAACACAAAATGCACTAAAAGTATAAAAATTGATCTGGAACACTAACAACAGGAACACAGGAACGCATATATATTGTATACATGCTTTCATGTGTTCTCTGTAATGACCTTACCTTGCCTTAGTGGCGCCACTGTTGGAAGTTATACCGGCTTCCCTCCCCCAGCCATTGTGGCTCAATATTTCAAAAATGTCTCAAAAACCTTTCTTGGAAAATATTGTAGATTTTCGGAATATATTACAGTATAAGGTAAATAATATTTTAAGCTCACAAGTTATGTTTATCTAGCTGTGTAATCTACATTATATCCTCATCGTGCTTCTACATGTATTTCGCATAAGAAACATTGCAAGTAAAACTGATTTAGGGGGCATGTATGGCTTACATTAGTGTTACAATGGCGGACAAAATGGTTCTAAAACAATTAATACACTCAAATATATTTGTGGTTTTCTCCTTTTTCTCGACACTTCCAAGATTAGACACATCTCTGCAATTGTCTTAAATTATTAGAAATTGTTTTTTTAATTACCATTAAAATTTCAGTATGTATAATAGGACCCATCCCTTCTGAATTGAACCCAAAGTTTCTTAGGGCTTTTATAATATAATTTATAAATATTCCGACAATTACAAATATTTTAATTTGTGAAAAATTTTGCAACAATTTGAATAATTTTGCGAATTTAAAAAAAAATTTCAAACGTTTGGACAATTTTATTGTATTTTTTTAAAACTTTCTTATTGATAATCAGGCTGGCCACAGGTTAGGGAAATAAAAATTGGTCAAGAAAGCCATGGAAATGTCAGGGGAATTTGCGAGTGGTCAGGGAAATTTTCCCAAATAAAAGCAAAATGTTATCCCTGCACTCAGTCTGCTAGCGCTCCATTCCCAATCCTCTTCAGTTAGACTCGAAACAAAATCTAGTTTTTTGCCAAGTTTCTCGTTGCAATTCTTATTTAATGTTTCATTATGACAAAAAAATTGATATGCATTAACGAGAAAGTTTTGGTCAGGGAATTTTGAATTTTAGTCGGGGAAAAGTCAGGGAAATTGAAAATGAAAATGTTATGGCCACCCTGTTTTGTTTTTTGCAATTCTAGGTAAAATATTATATTATATTTACAGTGAATTGAAGTTATTAATGATTGTATTTTATTTAATTCAATTTACTGCAGTTTTTATTATTTCTTTGTTTTGTTTCAAAGGTAAATATTATTCGCCGACAGAAATCGTTTCCCCTGAACGTAGGCAATCACACTGTAACGGTGCGTAAAACTGGAAAACATTTTTAGGGGCCATTCAAAAAGGACGTCCTCAAAGCTTTCCCAACATTAGATTTTACCCATTCCCCCTGTCCGCATTGTGTCCGGTGAATCAGGACCCCCCCTCCCCCATTCGGACGTCGAAAACTTAAAAAAAATGTGTACTCGGAAAACGTAACGTTGTCCTCAGAATCTGTTGAAAATTTTGCAAATTGCCCTTCGGAAACTCTTGAAAATTTTACAAATCTGTACTCCAAAACAGTTGAAAATGGAAAATGTTGCAAATTTGTCCTCGGGAAGACATGGACGAATTTGTAAAGATGACCTCGGAAAAGATTGCAAATTTTGCAAGTTAATGCTCGATAAAAATGAAGATTTTGCAAATTTGTACTGGTAAACTTGGAAAGTTTGCAAATAGACCCTGCAGCTTTTAAGTTCTCTGAATTTTCCAGGGCCGGAGGTACCTTGTCTGCGGACTTTTGCAATTTATAACCCACCTAAGCGATATTGCACTCAATCTCTCTCTTACTTTGGAAACTGATTTTATTTGGCATTTTTTTTATTAAGTGTACGTCCGAGTTGGTCATACCCTTCTCTACCCTTGTCCACGATTTGTTCGTGACTCAATCTAGCAACCCTCCTCCCCCCCCCCCTCACGCATCCTACTCCCTACATGAGAACGTCCTTTTTGAAAGGCCCCTTACTGGGCCACTATCAACTACAGTAAAACCTGTTAAGAGTGCTATGTTCATCACTGTACACAGGTGGTCACTATACAAAGGATACGTAAATTAAATTAAAATAATGAACATGTACATTGCACTTATACATGTTGACTGTAATACACGTAGTGAAAAAACCGCAAAACCAAAAAAGTACAGAATCATCATGTCCAATTAAGGGTTAAAGCAAGATGTAACGTGACTCATCTGTTATCTGGTTCTTTTTAAGGTACATTGCCAATGTAAAAATTGCAAAAAAGACAACACACACTGGTCACTGTACAAAATAGACAGGTGGTCACTGGTCACTATTCAGAGAATTTGTGTGAAGGAAATGTACTCTAGAAAAACCATATACTAAAAAGTGGTCAACATAAACAGGTGGTCACATTTCTAAATTTTTACTGTACTTTTGTCTGAGTATCCCTAATAAAAGCATCAAAATCGTAGGTTATTAAATTGAAAGCGAGTGGTTCACTTTCATTAGCTAGCGGTGATTTTGCACGAAGTCACGAGGAAATGGAATGAAACATGTTTCAAATAAAAATGGAGGAAACAAAATGAATAAATTTTGTTGCGTGACACTGCACAACGTCCATGACACAGATTTTAGACTCGTAGTTTTTTTTTCCTTAAATTTTAAATTTAAAAAAAAATGGATGATATAATTTTTCTTATGCTGAAATTAATTGCGAAGCCTTTTTACTATTGCAACCACTCGCCTTATGACCTTCATAATGGCGTAATAAAACAAAATACAATGGCAACTCGTTAAGAGGAACTCGCCTTATACGAATTCCTCCTATAGTGCGAACTCATTTCCATTCTCCATTCTAGGGTATTTACCGGTACAAATAATGTTAATTTCTTCATTTAAGACGAATTTCGAATTCGGATATTACTCATTTTCGGTAATATAATGGAATATAATGTAGCCTAATACATGTATATGGATTCTCGAGTTCCCGTACATTCGCACTTTTAAGTTACAACAAACTTTCGACATTATGAAATAAAAGCCCAGTTGCAACGGGGAATTCCCCGATAAAATTTGTGGCACCCTCCCTTTCAAATACAGTATAAGGGGCCTTTAAAAAAAACCTCGTCAAAATTTTTCCAAAATTTTACTCCCCTCTACCCCCTGTCCGCATTGTGTCCGGTCAAGCAGCACCTTCCTCCTCTTCTCTCCCCCCCCCCCCCCCTATTTCCCATTCGGACGTCCGAAACTTACAAAAATTGTATTCGGAAAATTTTGAAAGATTTGCAAATGTTGTACTCGGAAAACGTAAATTTTGTACTCTAAAAATGTTGAGAATTTTTGCCAATTTGCACTCAGAATCTGTTTGAAATTTTGCAAATTTCTTAACTATTCTAGAGTACAACATTTATGTTTTCCGAGTACAAATTTGTAAATCTTTCAAAGTTATCCGAATTCAATTTTTTTAAGTTTCGGACGTCCGAATGGGAGGAATAGCCTGATTGACCGGACAGGGGTATAGGGGAGTCCAATTGAAAATCTTATAAATCTGTACTCGACAACAGTGGAAAATGTTGAAGATTTGTACTTGGGAAAAAGTGGAAAATGTTGCAAATATGCCCTCGGGAAAACTTAAAAACTTTTGCAAATTTGTACTGGAAAATTTTAAAATTTGCAAATGTACCCTGAGTTTTAAAGTTCTCTGACTTTTCCAGGTTTTTCAGGACTGGAGTTACCCTGTTTACAGACTTTTGAAATTTATAACACATCTCCAATGTGATAGTGCGCTCAATTTCCCTTTTACTTTGGGAACTGATTTTATTTGGCATTTTTTTTTCAAGTGGACGTCCGAGTTGGTCATACCCTTCCTTTCCCCTGTCCAC
>JAQGBX010006689.1:0-12198 GCA_034698745.1 Megaphyllum sjaelandicum
AATGGGCTTGACCCCCCTACCATATGTCATTTAATTGCTGACTGTAGGGTACTGAGTTGAATTGAATTGAATTAAATGACTCCCTGCCTTCCAAAGCGAGCTTCTGATGTTTGATAACCGAGATATATGCTTTGTTAGTCAAACATAGCATCTTGTTTATGAATTTGTTCCTCTCAAATATAATCCATCTAAATCCATAAGGGAAATAGCTCTTTTGTTAAAATAATGAACTATTTCTTTTCATTGCATGCTTCGGCATTGGGAAATAAAATCTGCCGAGATGGTAAATTAAGTTTTGCAGTTTCATAAGCATATGCTAAACTATTTTATGTCATGAAACCAATTTCTGGATTGTAATCTAATTTTATAACTGACGTGTTGCATTCAAGTCTTTACGTCCTAGTAGTAATCTTGAAGAATAAGATGAAAATCTACATTTGCACGTACAATACTGTTTCCTACACCTATATTCCTTTTGAGTTGACATAACATTCATCATGGTCATGAACTCGTGTTCGGAATTTCAATATCTTAACATATTCCTCTCGGCAAATTTGAATTCGTTCTTTGGCTTGTCTGCACAATCGATCACATCTTTCTATAACTTGAAACTCCAGTCATGCACGAAGTTGTAAACTGTGTGCACACGAGTTTGAATTATACAGTTTTATCCCAGCTCGGCAATTTCTGAAAACGAATTTTAATAACAAATATGACAAAACTTTAATAAGAATCAGGCCTGAATCTACAAGTAGTACGCAAGAGTGCAACGATATGGCACTGGCTCCTTTAATAAGGCAATCACGCATTGCTTGTGAGTAAGCTGTGATTGCGCACTTATAGGTGTAAGAAATACTAGGACATTCAAATAACAGGAATGACCTTTGATCTTTCCGGATTAACGTAATTTATAAGCATCGATTATATATGCGAGAAAATAAAATGGGGAAAACTTCTCAGAAATGTAAAGTTAACGATTTCGTTATTAAACGTACTGGCCACAGGAAAATAATTTAAATGATACTTGTTTGGAAATGTGTATTTATAAAATTTTTAATGAATACTTAATGACATTAAACGCAATTGCCATAATCTATAAAAAAAAGCAAAAATGGCTTCTTGTCAAATCTCAAAAATACCAGTTGAAAATAAACCAGTTTACTTAATGAGTTCGCTCTAGATTGCTACTAATTTCCACCCCAAATTATTCCGGAGCTGCATGTCGAGATTAATTCGAAAAATCATCTGTTCTAGCTCTTAATTTTTATTATTAATCCACTCATTTTGGCTCACTGTCCCAATTCTCGAACACCAGAGACAAACTCATCAGTTCGCCTGTCATTTTAAGGTTAATCATATGTAATTAGTCGCTATCCTATAAGTCAAGTGTCGAACTGATCGTGTTAATGAACAGCTTTTGCTTAAGGCAACTTTCATTTGAAGCGCATGTTTCAGAAATCCAAATAGAACTTTGGCCCAAATATGCAGTAGACTGGTGACGCCAATAATGTTGTCTACTCCGGCCGAACAATGAACTCTTTAATGAGTACATACATGTATGTAGGAGCATTTCAGCTATCGCTTTCTACAATTTAGTCATATTTTCTTCTATCAAGCTTTGAGCAACTATATATTATGGTAGGTATACATGTAGGTAATGTTCAATTTCCCCATTTATGAACCAAACAGTGTTTTAGGCGAATTTAAAGTTTATTTTCAATTTTATTCATGTACATGCAGTACATGTATTTTTTCAAATTTGTCACGTGTTCTTTTGTCTGTAAACACTGACTTCCGAGTAATCTCAAAAATTAAATTACTAGACGAAATAAACGTAAAAAAATGTTAGAACTTACTGCATGGGTTATATAAGATGGCGACCAAGAATCAGGAATCTCAAAACCATTACCGTAGATTGATTGTGTGAAGTGCTCACCCTAAGTGATATATACCTAGCTAATATTCGCATTTGTCATCACTCATCAGTACTTGATATCGATCTCATGTGAAAGTCTTATATGGGAAGTTTAGGAATGTCATCTGTAGTATCAGTTATAATTATTGTACTAGTATAGTATTAGTTTCGATCCTTGACTTTGGTTCTTCACCTGGTCGCAAACTAGCACCAACACCGAGGCACGTCATATAAGATTGACCTCAAATTCTAACACTACACATGTACTAAAAATGAAACTATCTTTACAGATGAACTGATGCATCTTATTATTTCTACAAGTTGATCATGAACAAGATAAATGTTATGATTTTGCAATGTTTTCAATCGCACTGTGATTGAACAAATACAACTCCATTAAATTACATTAATCTTTAATTAATTCATTGATTAAGATTACATACAATCTATAGTAACCGAAGTTTATCCCAGTACATTGCAAATTAAAATATCTTAGAATCTGACCACGAAATAATCCAATACTTAAATCTTTAATATTTTCACTGAAAACGAGTTACATTATATACTGTTAAAAAAAAATTCATTTTGCTTAGTTACAAATCTTACAGAAATACGTGTAGATGCATTAGTTTGGCTTATTTCGTGGCTAGCTTTTAAGATATTTTAATTCGCAGTGTACTGTAATAAATTTTGGTCTCTGGATTGCGGATAATTGTAATTCTAGATCAATGTAATGCTGGATCATAACATGAATCTTGTTCATGTTCAATTTGTAGAAATATAGACACATTATTTCGCCTTATAACGAGGACATCTTGACCTAAGATATTTCATCTATCCTGATAATGCATCACCCTGATTAAAAAAAGAGTACTTTTCCGTTAGCCGGACGCAAGCAAAAATGCGCCAAATAATTTGGCATTCCGGCAAATATTTGTTTATATTTGAACTTGTTTTGCTTACTGTTAATTAATAATTGTTTATAGTTGAACGTGTTCGACTTTTATTCCGTTGACAGTTTTGTCATACGCTTCGCTTGGCGACTTAATTGGCTCGCGTTTGGTTCACAATTAACGACATTTGCGCCTGGCTAACGGAAAAGTGCCAAAAAAAAAAAAAAAAAAAAAAAAAAAGACATGCTGCTTCAGATTACAAAGCGTAGGCCTATAGAAATACATGCATCAGTCGATGTTATTTGGTGAATTTTCAGTGCATTTTACAATCTCACATAAAAAAATTCTTTGAAGATTGGTAAAGATGTTATTTTCTGATCAAAATTGGCTGTGGAAATGTATCGCTAAGTATTTCGTTTCTGCATTAAAATTCCATTTTCATACACAATCTAAAAATTGATCTGCATAAATTATTCCTCATTTTATAGGCATCACGTGTAGTCATCTATTAAAAATACACGAGTGTATACTCTACCTTTTAAAGGTTCATTAACGCTTCGTGCATTGCGTTGCGCGCATGCGTGCGCATGCTTCAAGAGCAAAATTATGAAGATTTTATCTTCGAAATGCGCAGTAATGATAACGTACTTTTGCGTCGAGCGTGCGAACCGAACCGAACTGATATGTATAAAAAGTATGTCAAACCGAAGACTTAAATTGAGGCCTGTATCACAGTATACGAATAGTCGTATACTAGCTGTGACTTGCATGATCGACCTGTGCACGTGCGCGCCCCAGTGGAAATTCTCATGATGATAACCAGTAATGAAAATGGATCAATTTGGGGCCAGAAATGTGGCATGGCCTTCGCCTTGTTGGTAAACAAATCGTGACGGGCACCGGAGCTTCGTAGCGCACTGGCCATTGGTCAGCGTCGTACCACTTGCGTGACGTGCGTCCTTTGCGGCTGGGATGGCAAGGGTTTATTAGGTGAAAAGTAGTCGGAGATGCCACCGATGTGTCCTTAGGGACTAGGTGGCGACCCTGACTTTGACGTTATTATTAGTTTTTTGCGAGGTTTCCTACGTTAACTTTGGCCTATATGCAGCACAGCACTAGCATATGGTGCTTGTTACTCCTTAAAAGATGTACTTTTTACTCCTGCGCTTGACAGATTTGCTCTGTTCATAGTTTATTGACGATGAAATACATAGGCGAAAACGACTTCTGGAGTTTCTTTGAAAATGTGGTGTTTTGAGATAAAAGCGGAAACATCAGTTTTTGCTTATAAATAAGGGTGACTTGCGTAAAGGCAGATGCTCAGGGGATCTCGTAGGCTTAAATTTGTTTCATCACGTGTGACTAATGCGTGTTAAGATATACAGAATGACGTCTTGTGTAAAGGTGTTTACATTGAGACAAGCGCAAACATTTTCTGAACTCACAATGACTGAAAGATGACAAGATTTACTTTATTGGAAACATTAATAACCTGGATAACGTTGTTTTGGAGGAGTAATCTAGCTCACAACTTCACATGTTCGCAATATGTTAGGTAATTGATAATTTGCAACCCGGCGATATGTGAAACACTGCGTTGTGTGAAATATGAATGTTTATCAAACCTGATGCACCAAAATAAGTAGAGCGTAAAATATATTCTGTTTAGTTTTAGTTTATACTGAATGAATGGTCTTTATAGCCGTTAAAAACGTGTTCGTTTGAAAACCTTTACACTGAAGTCGTTTCACTTGACGCTGATAATAAGGATCTGAAATCAGAAATACACTGTACATATTCAAGAGTATTTATTGTATACAATTACATGCATGCCATTTTAATTAGTAACCTATATGGAAGCTTGATAAATTCAAACAGAAGCTTGATAAATACCACTTTTAAACTTCTGTTTGTTTACCCTTAATGTAAAATATGCAATTGCATATATTTCTCATGTATGCGAATCAATATCTGCCATATAGGTTATTAATTAAAACGGCATGGGAATAATTGTATACATTAAAAATCCTGTACAGTCTACAATGTATTTCCGATTTCAGGTCCCTTTAAATACCAGAAGAAAAGCACTGTGCAAGTTTTTCAAATTATTTCACTATTGTCTTCAATTTTGGCTTCATCGTGACTTGAATCTCAAAATGTGAAGGGCGTACTTGTAAGATTTACTAATTTGCATGCAGTATTCCACCTTTTACAAATATAGGGCGTTACAGCCTTCATATGCAGAAGGTAAACAATTAAGAATTTCAAGTTAAATACAGTGTCTTCTCTCCTACAGTACTGTATGTGCATCTCACAAGCTGTAAGAGGAGATATGGAAGTTTAGTAAAATTTCTTATATCTTGACCTTCAACATGGTTGAACATTAATACGCATAAATAACACTGACCGGGTAGAAATAAAGTTTAAAATTGAAGATGTTCCAAACAGTTTTTAAACTGAACTGCACATGGCAACAAGGACGTTTGTTTTAACTAAAACTGTATTTATTTGGAATGCGACCTGATCACATCTTGCAAACACATACATTGTATACTGTATATGCACATGTGCGTGTACTGTATGTACTGTTAATTTCAATAAGTAATGTTTTATTAACGTTGTTTTGGCAGGTAGGTTTAAAAAAATAAGCCAACTTGAATGTAGACAAATTCACGCAAATAGATTTTACTAGAATTATGAGCATGTTAGTGATTTGTAAACTAAAAATAAAAAATAATAGAAGCTTCTCATTCGGTAATTTTTCCTTTATTTACAGTACAATCACATTTTTTAAATAAGCTTACTTAATGCTGACAAGGTTCTTATTTTTTAAAAAAAATGTAAATGTTATATATACAAGTATATAGGCCTAAAAGTAAAGTAAACTTGTCTTTTAGTTTACTTGCAATTCTTCTTATCGTTGGACTCACTAAGGAATATAAAGTATATACAGTATTTACATTATATATTGTACTTTGCATAAAACAGTCATAGTCTATTTTTGTCCATGTATAATCCGTAATCACAGTTTCCATGAATTCCATAGTTGCAAAATTTAAATTGCCGTAGGCTACAGTCTCATTAACTAAATTGAACGTCTAGGCTTCTAGATTAATGTTTTTTAACTTCCGCACATGTTTCCCTCTAAATATGCAAATTTTTTCCTTTGCCTGCCATTGCTCGAAGCATTCTGCGATGATAACATAGTAAATGCAGTGTGTGATTTGAATATTACTTTTTGTTCATGTACTTTTAAACAAACATGCAGTTTTAATTATTGCGGATGAACGCTGTTAATTAAATGTGAAAGCACTTTTTTTCACTTAATTCCATTGTCAAATCCGCATCTTTTCATTGTGTTAAAGGATTCATCCATGCTCCAATGTTACGTAACGTTGTTGCGCTGAATTCTTGTCTTGCACTATGCTTTACCATTTCCGTTTATTCCCTATGCGCTGATAGAAAATTACTCAGCACTCGTACTGTAACTTGTAATCTCATCCTATTAATGATACATGTCACCTGAAGTAATGAGACTCGCGCAGATTTCGGATTTCTCTGACAAGGTGGTGCAGCCAAAGTGAAACATGTAATTTGTCTCAATCTAACGTGCAAGACTTATTCAAAAACTCTAAACAATCAACTTAATTTTACTAAAATAACTAATATCCAAAATTACCTTTTTTACATACAGTATAAGGCATCCCATTAAGACACAATAACCTGCATAAACATTAATCTATAATCATTACTTCTAGTTGTTAGTTAATTAATCAAATTAATACCAAGAAAATCCCGAATCTTTTTTTTCGAAAAATATTGTTGTTGAATATTTTCCTGTGCTGAGAAATAAAAGTATATCCCCTGTATCGCAAGCATATTTTCAGAATAGAAAATGTTCTATTTTGAGAACTTTATTTCTGGAAACACATTTGACGTCAAAGGTTTTCCAGTTATGCACGAAATGCCAATCAGCCAATTAGGAAAGACATTGAAATAAGCCGCGTTGCCAAGTTAGTTTATCCACATTTCCCTATTAAGCAGCGTTGTCATTTATTGTAGGGATATGTTCTGAATTGCATTGCCCCATGTGTGGAGCAACAGGAAATTTTTTCAGTTTTACCAACTGAAAAAATTTCCTGTTGGAAATATTGGAAATGTTTACCATATTTCCATCCCAAACATATTTCCAGACTAGAACATCATTTTCTCAACAAGTTATTTCTCTATGGAAACGCATGGACGTCATATATTGACATTGGAAACAAAATTAAGAAAAATGTTTCGTCAGAACGGGAAAGGTTTACCTGAACAGTACGGGGGCTCCCGTTAGGACACTCGATCTTGGCACGGAAGGCGCAAGTTTGGCTCCCGAAATTTTATCGGGGGTAATCGTTTTTGGGGTCTGTGTTGGGCTCAAGTTGCAGAGACATGCTGCTCGTTTTAAATTATTACCTGGACTTCTCGGAAGTAATCTTTGTGAGACTTTTGTGTTGGGATCATCGTGCTGTACATACCATGTTAAATCATCTGGATCAGCCAGCTGTTTTTGGAAAGGCATTTAAGCTCCATTGTTGCTTTGTGGACGTTGTTCGTCGGCCAATCGCGCAGTGCGCCCTTTGATCATCGTAGTTACGATCGGACATTTGATTCAATGATTTCGTGAGTTTATAATCATACCGAACTCGAACTTTTCTTCAACCGCCATTTCACGCATTATTAGAGCTCGCTCAATTTTAATGTTGATGATTTTATTAGTGCCCTTTTGCACCTTTTATTCGTGATTTAGAATATTGAACTTTGAGAAACGTTATCACGTAATTTTTCGCTCGTATGAGTAATGTCTTGCATGAATAAATTACCAAGCTGTTTTAATGCAAATTCTTTCTGACTGTGTTGATTGGGTTTGCGCGATCGAGCCGTTCAGTCTAATTGCATTGAATATCTTGTTATTCGACAGTGGAAAATCACAGTTACAAGTGGTACAAGTCAAATTTTTTTTCTATTATTGGAAACACATAAAAAAATGGCGCAGAAATTGCCATCTTTCTAATATTTCAAGAAATCGCCAAATGAGGAAACTTTTTACATGTGTATGAGAACATTCTATTTGCAAAAAAAAATTATTGGGGGAGAAATTTTTCCTTTTATGAAACATGCAGAAGTACAGCATGGCAAAATATTGATTGCGAGCTTTTCACACATGTCATGTTTGATGTATTATTGATGCTGATTTCTTGTTGCGCACAATTTCTGACCCACAATTGAAATAAGCAGTGTTGCCAAGTTAGTTTAGCCACATTTCCCTATTAAACAGTGTTGTCATAAATTGTAGGAATATGCTCTGAAATTTATTGCTCCATGTGTGCAGCACCAGGAATTTTCAGTTGAAATAGATAGCTGCAATTCATTTCGGAAGATAAATTTCCTCGTGTGTGACTGCCTTTAGTGTGAGTTTACTCTTTACGTCTCAAATAATAAAGGGACGTTACATAGGTTGTTTTGATGGTAGCCCTTTTGGGCTTATCCTTCGACAATCTTTTTATTTTAATTTCAAAATGACGTCGTTCTGTGTGACGTAGTCAGATGCTGTATTCCATTGTTAAATGGCGTTTGTTTTGTTATCTAACCTTTCAATTTTCCAACCATTTATCTCGACAACTGAAAGGTTGTGAATTTAAACGCGTTTGAAATGGAAGAAATCTTGAATTCAAAATTTATTTTTGACGCGTAAAAGGCCCTTCAATCACCTGCTAAGCCATCGAATTTCCGGCCTTTTCTGTTTTACAGTATTCTTCAAATTTACAACCAGAGACGGATATTGTGACGCTGAGTTGACAGGAATTGAATGGAAATCGTTGCCGGAGAAACCGCGTTTAGCAATGTGCCTCATTATCTGGATGTGCATAAAGGGCTGTCCATGGATTTACACAGCACAATTGCCATCAATTTTATTTCGTGGTTTAAAACTTCTTTTTGTAATTTGATTGAAAAGCGGTAGCACCTTTTTTCATGAAGGATCTTATGATTTGCAGTGTTTAGTTAGCTCAGATGTGTTTAATTTTTTCTTGAAGGCCGTTTAAAGATGTTTTTGCATTGAACGTCAAACTTGATATGAGTGTGGAACAAGAACACAACTTGTCAAATGCCAATCACAAATGAAATACATGTAATTACAGAAAACGAAAAAAAGGTAATATTTGTTATTGTTTAAAAGATAACTCAAAGTATGATTATTTACCAAAATAAATTGATGACAAAAATGCAAAAACAATTCTGGGATTAACTTTATTTTTCGCAAAATGATTAATTTTAATAATACCATTGATAAGGTTGAATATATTATCTATCGTTTTAAATTTTTAGATTTTTCAAGGTTAATTTTGTTTTATAAAATGTTACGAAACAATCATCCTGGCCGTATCCCACATCCTTAATGCAGACAGACATATATGTAACTCAATGTTTTGTTTTACTTTGCAAATTAGAAATGGATGTTAGATAGCTTACCAGAATCATACGTTTTTGTGAAAACTTTGGGAACATATTCCGGGGAAGTATAGGCTACATATGCCGAAAATTTCCTGTGACTTACAAAACACACTCAACATACTGTAACAGGACATATTGGGAAGTTGAGCATTTGGCTATTGAAAATTCTCAAACTTGCCAAGTTCTTCTTGGTGGTGCAAAACATTTATTGATGAAATAGGCACAGAATTTGACTTCTTAAGGCTAAAATAATATTAGATACAGTATACTGCTATTGAATGAAGCAAGCTATACGCGTTAGCTCCTATGGTGATTTGTCATACTCGATATCGTTAAAAATTTAATGTTGACAATTTCCCCGATAATCGACTTTTTTTTCTGAATTGTAATTTTGTGGTCATTGGCAGTACGTGCATGTTTAATGATAATTTCACGGCAACTACTGCTGTCCACACCGGTATCATGACAAGCTTCATTCCCTCGTCATGTTCAACCTATTACTAATTGCATCGCGATTGGGTTGTCATGTCGACTAAATCTCTAGTATCATAAAGTTGCAGAGACGCATTCGAGCAGATGGGTGTCGCATTGAATTGGCACAGTCAAAAAGAGTGATTAAATTGCACGGGACAGTTCCGATTCTGTCGAACATCGTTTCTATTTGACAGAGATTCCATTAGAAATTTAGTGTTTCGGGGCAATTGAAGTGAAAATGCATGCAATGAATGATCAATCGTGGGAACTTTGAACAACATTGTACATGTATAAAGTGTTGCGTACTTTGCGAACCACGATGCAATTTCAATGCATTGTTGTCAACGACTTTACATTATACTTTTCAGGAATTCTCGTTTTCTTCGGTATTATTTGCAGAAATTAATTCAAGATTAACAAAATCGTTGCAGCATGCAATTTTCTATATTTATTCCAGAATTCATGAGCCTGGTACACTAATAATTCAAATTGTTTTGTAAGAAGTTTTTGGCCAGTTTTTAACCTTGAATTTAAACTTTGCGGTCAGCCGATAACGTATTTCTGACATTTATTCCGAGTTCATAACGTCATTCACCATACAGTATTTCAAAACTGATCTGATATCGTGGTCTCGTGACCAATATTTCATTTTGATTTAAGTGAGTTAGGTCTGCATTCTGTGTATCCTCAGGATTTATAGACATGCTACCCTACATTTCAAATTCTGTTCCAATATACTGTATCATCTGATTTTCATTGATTATCAATACATGCGCTTTCTGTACGGAATTCATAATCATTCTGTATCGTATTTCACATGTATCTCAAACAATTTTGGACGATCTTTGTCATATCTCATTGATTCCAGACTTTCCTAACATCTTATAAAACACACATGCATCCATGCAGTTGGTCAGTTTGCTATAGCCGAACAAGCATTATTTGCTAAATATTTAATGGTCTGCTATACCAACTCTTCTGCTACGGATCCACGCACGTTCCTCTCGTTATCTGCAACCTGCCAGAGTTCTGCAGGAATGCTCCGTTATTCCAACACAGTTTGATTTACGACGCACGAATGCTTTGCATGCTCGTAAAATATATCTATAAATTTGCAAGAACGTCGTGAAATTAACAAATGTTTGGTTTTATCATCGTAAACGCGCCCATATTTTCCTAAGTAATATCTCAGCATGAATCTTGGTGCCACGCAAAGCATCTCTTTTAATCCTCCGCATAGCAAACGTGACAACAATGAAAAACGACGATGGATTTTTCAGAATTGTCCTCTAAAGGAGGGGTCTTGTTTTTGTGGCCCCTGAATTACTACCCTGTACTCGAGTTGTTGCGCGAGGCGAAATCGCATTTTAAGCATCCACTCTCTTAATATTCATTGCTGTTTGCCATGAAAGATTTGCTGCCAAAATCCTCGTCGGATCATAGGATTTTTTTAATGTCATAATGTCATAATGTCATAATGTCACCACCATATTCTATATGTAAATGTACATGTAAATGGCAAAAGTAAGATCTTGGTATAAAAATAAACTTTGGAACTATTGCATGTAGTCGGAATTCTTGGATATCTTATGAAAATATTTGGTTATGCACTAATAATCTCAGAAATATATTCCTGAATCATCTGACTGTATTGTTAAGATGTATCGTTAACAATTCATCCACAAAAACTAATGTTTGGAGACATCGTTCGTTTAAAAAAAACTTATTATTACTTTTAAGATTTATTTTTCTTCTCAATAGTAGAACGATTATTCCACAGACCTGTGATTACTATTATACTGTATGTGACAGTTTAAATGACATTATGATAATTTAAATACTTTGACATCTTAATGTGTATAGTATGCTTTAAATGCCACCAAGTGTTTATTGTTTCATAAAAATAATTTCATATAATGAATTATTTTCGTAATTTCAAATAATGAATTATATAACGATCTATGTGGAATAATACGCATACTATACACTAAGAAAAAAAGAGCAAATAAAAATGTTTAAAATGTCATATTCTCCCAATTTCTGTTCGTGGTTTTTCGTAACACATTTAAATACCTTTCAAGGGTTCTCATTACACCAACGAAGGTACTATGCGTTGTAACAGTACCTTTGTAGGTGTTATGGTTAACCTTTAAAAAAGATGAATATTTGTGATAGTTTGAGTACTTTTATTTCGTAAAGTGTATTTGGGGAAATACTTCATTTCAATTCTTTACCCTGCAGTCAGTACATAGATAGTACCACGTGGCATGTGGGAGCATTATACAGGGTGATTCATAAGTCCATCACCACCCAATTTTTTTCTTAACCGTTAGAGATTTGAAAAATTTGCTTGTGTCGTTAGATAGGTTGTCATGGGTGCTCTATCCGTTGATAGTATTAACTTTTACCTAACACCATTTTTTC
>JAQGBX010006690.1:0-12197 GCA_034698745.1 Megaphyllum sjaelandicum
AGGTATCATAGAGGGAATCACTAGACTAAGCCACAGCAACGCGTGGCCGGGCACAGCTAGTTTTATATATATATATACAGATAGATGTTGTGTGACAGAACACTCAAAAGTACATTACAATTGTACCTATTGACACTGTATTCAGGATTATCTCATTGAACAGAATGCAATTTGGTGCGGTCTCTCGCTAGTTTGCGATGGTCAATTCTGTTTGATAATCGACGGAGCAACCACCGTCCATCATACTAACAGGCGCAAGAACACGTTCTGAACCTCGTTAGGAAGGAAATTAATGTGCAATTTTGGGAAGAATGCGGAGCAACCATGAGATGACAAGCAAAAGTTTTGTAAATCTGTCCCAAATTTCGCTGCAGTTCATCAGCTTTCCCCTTTCGACGCAATTGAGCAGACAGTTTTGAGGGCCATTTTTTGCGCATCTTGATAAATGAATCTGGTTTTAAAGGCGAACAGAAAATTAGGGAAACTCGTGTCCCCTCGTCGTCACGGGCGCCATCTTGATTGCTGGACCTCGGTTGTTTTGTCATTGCCATCGACGAAACGAACATGTGGAGGGCATTAAAAAAAATCAAATCTGAGAGTATGTTGGCGCATCTGTTCGTGGCCAACACAGGAAGTGCCATCCCTTAAGATGGCGTCATTGGAAAACCAACCTTTGACCCACCGGAGGAACATGGCCACCACATGTGCTTCCAGACGGTTTTTTTTTATTTTTTTTTTAATAATTTTGCCTTCGAAGAATTTGGATCTGAATCATTGGACCGATATCGGAATCGGAAAGGTCAGAGGTTGGTTCGGGCGCACGACTCGAGCAATATGTTTATTTACTCTAGGAACACCGAGTGCGGTAAGGGTTTGGCCAAGCTGTTTCTGCCCCGAGTTAAATCGGTGTTCATAAAATGCTTACAAACAAAGGAATGACACTCGCTCTCAGCGCTATAACTAATGCACGTTGAAGAGGCGAGGTGACCTCACAGCCTGTGTATTTGCAAACAGAGGGCACACCTGCAGCGCCATCTATTGCTTGTTTAGAGTTAACGGATTTCACCGGCTGGCTTCCGGCGGAAGATGAATACTATCGCACCACCATCTGAGAGGTTTTCGAATCACCAGATTTATGAGAAACTTAATTCGATATGGGAACAAATGCATTAGTTCTCGTAAAAGTAAGTTTTTGATTTTTTTGTCCGAGGAGAAAAGTTTTATTTTCAAAACCTCTTTATTTTTCTCCATCGTGATAAACAGATTAGTTTCTGGAATTTATCACTTCGTGTAATTATTTTGAAATTCTTAATGGAAAGCTCAAGGTCTTCTCTGGAAATCCAACTTAAATAATTTAAACATTGTCAGTTTTGTTTCTGGAATTCTTCATTCCAAGTAAAAGTAATTATTTGTGATTTACCTTTTTTATTTTTAGAAAGAAAGGTCTTTAGAAAGCCAACGTGTTATCGAAACATGTTACAGTTTCGTTTCTAGACTTTTTTCTTTTATAACTGCAGACTGCCCATTTTAAGTGATAAAAACATTCATTTGTAATGGTAATTGACGGATGCATTATTGAGATAAAATGCGTTGCACTCGGGATAAGATTGACATGTCTCAAAACTTAATATGCTCGTGCAAATTTTAGGAAGAGTTACGAAACCTAGAATGTTTAGCAAATTGTGCATTGCCACGTTTTCATTCATAGTTTTCAGTGACATTAATTGTGTCGTAAAATATGAATTACCAAGAAGAAGAAAAAACCAATGAAAAATTATCTAGTCATTGTCGTTGTGCTTTCCTGTTACATCACCCTGATGACGTGGTTTTAAAAGTTGCCCATTTTGCCACCGGAAACATTGATAAACAACGCCTACTTCAAAATTGAGTGAAACCATAATCGAGCTACTAATTCAGTTCAACGTTTTAAACTATGATAAAAATGCTGTAGGAGTGTCGACACACCGATTTGAATCGGAATTCAAATTACACTTGAATTCAAAAACCATACGTGTGACGGCAACGATTTAATAATCAACCTTATAGGTAATGGCTGCTACAGTACATGTACAGTACGTGTGAACACGTTTTTGGAGACCAGTACTTTGATGGAGTACTGATCAGAATTTCAGACTGAAATCTTTAAAGTAATCAAAGCTGATTCAAGATGGCGGGCTTTCGGACCTGGAATGCTTCCCGAAGCTGATTCTCATATCAATTTGAAGCTCATTACAGAAGTCGCTCTGATTCAAGATGGCGGAACTTCAGAACCGGAATCACTTCTGGAAGCTGATTCTGATACGAATCGGAAACGCGTGGCTGCGCCGATTTAAGTAAATACCAAAACGTTGATATGGCATGCTAAGAATTATAGAATCCATCCCTGAATTCATAGGGTCGAATTTCCGATGACGGAATGTCGCAGAATCCATTTGGAAGTCACTTCCGATTCGAATCGTTGCCTGAATTTGGTTCTTTCTAAATAAGTATCGCGTGGGACGCTTGTTTTTCATTCGAAGTGCTGCAAAGGTTGTTGGTGACGTACTTTTCGGTGGCAGCATGATTGAAACGCAATTTATTAATATTTTTGCTTATTTGTGCAGGGCGGAAGGAGCGCTTATTTATGACGCTTCAACAGCCGTTCGAAACGACGGCCATCTTGGATATTTTTAAATTTGGGATGAAATAATTTTAGCGAGTGCGTTTTTATTCGAGTTCGTCGTTTTTTGTCGAAGCAGGCGACGTTTAAGGTGGATGGCAATTCGTCTTTCAAAATGGCAAGTTTTTCGTGGCTCACTCACCCTAATGCTCGGAAATAAAAAAAAAAGGCCTTAAAAATTCGAAACCGTATAGTAGCAAAAGTGAAGGCGGACAGATGGCAGTTTGTAAACAGGGGTGAGTTAAGGGGAATCTCGACTTAATTCCAAACCCCAGGTCTAAGCAAACTACAGCGGTAATTTCCAGGCGAGCGAAGGCAAAATTAAGATGTCTGTCTGAATCCTGAGCCAAAAGTGGCCGAAAAATCCAGCTTGCTCAAATCTGGTCGGCTAATTAATTGGTACGAAATACGTGGGGCACTGACCACGAGTTCGTTCGCCATGTTTAACCCGGGTGTCACCAACAATAATTATGGCAACATTTTCGCCCGGAGATGGGCTTTGACCAGGGTCAAGGATACCAGCTCGGCGTAAACCCACCCCTTTCCTAAAAAGCAAAAAAAAAAAAAAAGTTAAGTGTCCATGCGATGAGCTGGGGTCCAGATTCAGTAACCTGCACCCTCCCCCTTGTCGAGCGAACTAATGGGTTAGAACCATTTTTTTCTTCTTTTTTTTTTACTTTTTTATTGCATGTGTTTGTTGAAAAATGGCGGTTTGGACGCACGATGCTGCTCCTAGTTACAAATGTGATTTTGGAGCATCGTGTGATTTTTGGCATGAATATGAGAATCTGAGGGAAGGAAAGATTGAGCTTCCCAACCCGTGTTCGTGACAGTTTTGTATGACCTTCACTTTTTAACACAAAATGCTCAGTGTCATTTGATGTGAGTTTGGAAGCGAAGAGTGATGCTGCGAAATTTATCCTCTAAAGCAAAAACATTGAATAATTTTGTTTTTTCTTGTTTCAGTGAATAATTACAGTACTTCTTAAGGTGTTATAGATAACTTTCACAAGCAGACAACGCATGCTGACTCCGCCTATAGATCAGACATTGTGGGGTAATTATGTAAATTGAGCCATATTAGCCACGCCCTCGAGCTGCGTGACGTCACGTAAAGTTGACTATTAAAGAAACGTTTGAAGATTTCGTTGGGTAATTTCAATAACTGAGAACGGGGTGTTACAATAGCTTTACTGATAAACAAGTTAGAAGTGTTTTATAAGTGAAATTGTTTGAAGTTAGCAAGGTACTGTATATTGTAGCGTTCATCGAATCGATTTTACGCATTTCTTAAAGTTGATTTCTAACTTAGAATCGAATGCATTTTGAAAATACTTGAAAGTGTGTTTGAATTAATAGACGTCATATAGAGTATACTTTAAGAGTTTGCATCATTTGGATTTCGTCAAAGCTGTAATTCGACGAAAACCAGTAAAGGAAAACAAATGTTGTAATTTCAAGCATGCCTTTTTTTACGTGTATTAAATAAATTATTCAATATGGAGAAAATTCTAAATTAAATATACATTTACATGTTTCGCGTTCAATTTTGAATTCGTCTTCATTATTGAACTTTCCGGCACTTTTTTCCAGCTTGCAGTGATTCAACCAGAATTTATAAATGCAGTAATTTTTATTCAGATTTAGTTTCATTTATTGTCGCTTAATAGGAAGCCAGCCATATAACACCATTGACAAATAACTATAAGCTAAATAGGAAATATTTCAATGCGCTTTTCGTCCATTTTTTTAATCTTACCAAAAAGCATAAACGTTTCTTGGCTGGAGAAACAGGCACCATCTTGAAACTCCGTGGCTATTTCTCCGCAAAAACCTCGCTAACTTAGACATTAAACATTTTCTTGGCCACACTTTCTCTCTGCTCGGAATTTTGATGGTGGCATAAGAAAGGCTCGGCTCGGAGAAGATTTAGCCCGGATGAATCGCCACTTTTGACGACTTTATTTAGTGCCGCATCTCCATTCGCTCCGATCTCGAGGGAATCCGTTGGCGGTTCCATTCTTGTTTGCCCAAATTAGCATAAGCAAACAAAAGTTGGTAACGTCAACTCGAGCCGCATTAATTCGGCGAGAGGATGAGCGTGCACGTGCTTAATAAACGCGGGATTAGCCTCGTTGACCCCACCCGGGTCAGCACCGATCCCCGGCCACCCCCCACTCTTTCGCGAGGGGCACCACCCCGCCTTCCACTTCCTGTCTTGCCACCAGGGAGCGAACCCACCTGAACTCGCAGGTTCAGGGGATGGGCACTGCATGGGGGCGGCCCGCAAGGACCCTTTTCAGCGGGAACACGTGTTCAGCCCGAGCCACTTAATGCACCTCGGTCCTCCGAAGGCACGCCTCGCTAGCTCGGAAGAAATAGTCATGTGAGCAAAAAAAAAATGGCCTTTTTGCACGTGATGAAGGTGTGTTGGCCGCTTGACCATCCATCCATTCAGACGTTGATGTTGCAAAACAAAATGGGTGGACAAATAACGTCACTCCCAGGAAAAAAATCAGGTAGATGCTGGAATTGTTCCTCCAAAAATCGACAGCGACCCTACCCTGTATTCGCGCACCCATCTTTCTTCGCCTTTCACTTTTGAAAACCCTTTGGGATGTCGTAAACCAAGAACCGTTTCGAATTCTTCTCCATTAATTATTTTTAAAAGATCAAATGAAAAACACCGAATTTTTAAAAGAAATGGGTGAAAAATTATTCGAGTCAGGCGGAAAACAAATTTCGCATGGATGTTACATGTACATGTACTAGTTATATCAGGTGCATTTTAAGATCGAGTGAATGTCTCAATTCTGTTTTTTATGCCCCTTAATTTTCATAACTGCTTTTTTATCCATAAATTATCTAATAATTTGATATAATGCATTGTTTTTTTTTTTGCACGGATGCGTGCAACGAGAACATTAATTAAACAATGATCATAAAAGTTAATTGCCCTGTACGGCCCGTGGATATTAAAGACATTTCCATGCTAGATTAAAAATATTTACTGTATTTGATTTAATTAAAAAAGAATCGTGCCAATTAGCGTTAGGAGCTGAAATACTAAACATCTTCGGCGAAAAAGGCGGGGCTAAACGCAGAAAGGCACATTACACGTTGATTTTTGTGGATATTCGCTAATTTTAGATTGTGCTTCCTTAAAAACAAATGCGCCCAATTTTCGCTTATGAGCGTCGTGTGCCTTTCTTCGTTTAGCATCTCAATGGTTAGTTCGTTGAGTTTGCGGGTCGATCGAAAAAAAAATGCTGGGCAATCTATACATCATGATATTTTCGGTTGCAAAGTAAAATGGAAACATTAACACACCCATTGACTTCCAGACAATGTTTTTTTCAAATATTTTCCATTCAACATATCCCTTTATATATGGGATTTTGGCAATTTAACTTAGCTCTAAAATGCATATGTACACTAACTTTTCATGAGCAAAATGAGTCGTTGTTGAGCTACACGTATTTTGAACGGCCTTTTCGAAGAATTAAAAATATACTTTTTCAACTCGATTTTTTGTTTGTTTGACCAAAACATTTGAATTTCATGCTTCAATAACTTACAGAATCCTGACAGTCTAAACATATAAAAAGGTCGGAATCGTTTTTTCCCCCCATAAACGTCTAATGTTCTCCACATGCAGTTCGGCCGCGATCTGCTCTTTCCATCACCATACCATCGACCGCTGGGATGAAGTGACCATTAAAAGCATTTCGAATAATTTATTTGGTTTTCGACTAATGGCCTCGTCTGGTCCCAGCAGGATTTAGCCCTGGCATCGAGCTCCCTGAGGGAAACATTTCACTTGATACGCGTATTTTTAATTCGTATAAATTTACGTAATCCCAGTCTGATCGATACTCGGCCTGGATTCAGACCCAGGGTTCATGACCCCGCGCTCGGAACTTGTTTTAATTGCCCTCGTGTGTTTACATTCGTGTTTGTAATAAAAACCCCTCATTAGTAGCCGGGTGACATCTTGTCATCGCCCTGCCAGATTTAGCCCTGCGCCACTTTTTTTGTGTGCTACCCCTTCAAATGCACGCGATGCATGCCGGGAAGCCCCAAACAGCCAATTAGCGCGGCAAAAAGGGCGCGTTATTACGAAACGTTGCGCGTTGTGCCGAAAACTCCGTACCTGAAAGTTGGGAAGGAGGGAGAGCGTGGTGTGCTTTCCAATGCAGGAATTATTCTTTCTTTTCAAACCGTAACTGCTTACTGAAAGACGAAAAGCTGACATGGCAATGCCAAGCCGACGTTCGCTGCATGAACATAAATCTGCAGCTTGCGGTATGTCAAGTTTTTGGAAAGCTAAAATGGTGGTGGTCAGCGTGCAATCGGGTTTTCAGAATTCCGAATGCGATTACCGGGTTTTAATCCTTCGTGAAAGTCAGATCGTGCGAGGGAAATTCTCCTCGAACGGTGGTATAGGCGTACCAAAAATTGAACAACTCGAAGTTTATACTCGATTAGTATGGCTTCCCTTTTGGACGAGCAGCGTTGACAAGTACCCTATGCCAAAAATGAAGCTAGAATAATATTCTAAAAATAATGGACGAAATAAAGTCGTTCTTTGACAAACGCATTTGATGCTGGATGCTGTATAGTAGCAGTGCGCGAGTCTTACTTTCGACGTGCTTCTTTCAGCTTCTTGTTTTCAGCTTTGCGGTGCACGATGAACGCTGATAACTGCGTGATGGTCAGTGTGCTTGGTGGCGCCACTGCATGCGTTGGGCTAGGTGAAACATTCCTCATAAAATCTTGCACATGCGCATTAGCATCGCGTGATGAGCGCAGGGCACGTTTTTATGGTACATAGGCGGCATATGGCTACACTTTTGACCAATAGTGATCTATGTGCCATTCTGTCTTAAAAATCTGCTTTCGGATTTCTAAAAAGCATTCGTTGAAATCTTATAAGCGCTTCTTGTAAGCTCAGCCTGGCTCGGTTAAGCTTTCTTTGTGGGTGCCCTCATTTAAAAAGCACGCCGCAGTGCATGGTAAGCCCTTGCAAAAGCATTCTTTGTGCTCGCACCCTATATATGGTTAAAAAAAAAATTCACAGTGATAGGAGGTTCTGAACCGGATTGGCCAAATTTCGACTAATCATTAACATTACAAATTTGTATGGCAAAATGAAGTTTTCTCATAAAAACCGGATTTTGTAAGAAAAAGAAAAGTTGAAAATGCACGCACGTAAAAAATTAATGCAACAAGCTGCATTTGGAGGTTAATGCTAATGCCCGGCAAGCCACGGCAACGTCTGGAAATAAATTAGGTGTGCATGGTTTAATGATTTTATAAACAAAACAAAAAAGTTTATAATTACAAAAATATTTTCTGAAATTAATAAACCTTCGGGCTTTTCAGAATAGCGTGATACATTGCACTCGTAAAAAAGTTTGATAAAGAAACTTTCTGGCTTTTCTTGTTTCCCAAATGAGTTAGCCAATTTGCTCGCTTTTTTCGAGAGTAATAATACGATTTTCTCCGAAACAATTATACGGGAAATATTCAAATAAAGAAGAATAAAGCAATTAAAATCTGGACAGAAGCTTTTATGTAGGAAATGTACACTAAAAAAAAACCAAACACGCAGTAATTATCGCAGTATTAACTGCGATAATCTCGTGATTTTTTTTAACCAATTACCATGTCGATTTTGCAGACGTGACTTCAAGGCTGCTAAAGCGCGTTTCGCGAATCTTCTGTCCGAGTATACCTACATGTAAGTTCTATTGATTCAACACCGAGGATCGTGTATTAGGACCCCCCGGAGCAGTTGTTTCAAGCAGATTTTATGCTATTACCAATATTTTTCCAAAAGTAAAATTGTAAAGAAATGAGCGCAACTTAGACACTGTACGTAACAAAAGGCAAAGGTATTTCTTTTATTTACGATGTTTTTTGAGAAGTTTTTTAACGCACCAACGGCGTGATCGGCGTGACTGGCTGCCAAAATGAAGCTAAAATCTTCGAGCAACACAAACACCGTGTGCTCGCGCCCCGTGGCCACGCATTTGTGGGGTGGCGCCTTCTCCCCCACATCGTTCCACCAGAGATTAGCACGCATCAAACTAAGAGGATATTAGTCAGCTAAGAAATGCCGTAAATATCCGTCCACTGCAGCATTCTCGAATTAATAGCCGACGTTTTTCCTCCCAGGGGGCGCGTCGGACGCTATACCCAACGTACGAATACCTCATCTCGGTCGTGCCGTTCGGGTCCCCCCGACAACGAGTCGGCCTCCAACCAGGGATCCTTCAACCTCTCCCCCTACCAAGGGGGTCATCGTTCCCGAATTTCGTGCAACTTACTTAATCTGCCCCGGCTCCCGTTCTACCTCCGCCGCCATATTGAGTTTTTTATTTTCTCGCGCAAAACGGGTCTGGAATGTCAAAAAAGTTGCGGATTATTCGCTAAGTCGTTTTTTTTGGGGGGAGATTTTTGGGCAGCCCTCCCCTCATCGGTGGAAGGTGAGATTAGCACCCTTGGAAAGTTTGGGAAACTTTGACCCTACGCTGTTGCTGGGGGGCGGACACGTGCTCTAAGGCCTCAGGGGGCGCTGCGGAGGCCGACCTTCGCGCAATTATCGCTGGTTCCATCTTGCCTTAACGACCTGTTTTACCATTCTGCTAATTAATTTAATCGATCTCAGCCAGTGCACGCGAGACGGTCCTGACTGCCCCGTAAAAAACGCGTTTCTGGTCAAGCTAATGGCCGATTAGAATTCCTCGATGCAGCCTGCATCGAGGAATATGACACCTTTTGTCTATGCGACATTATCATCGGAAGCGATTTTCGGACATTCCCGGAAAACCGTTTTCGGAAGGCCAGAAGTCGTCGTGTTATCGGAATCTTGAGCTCGTGACGTTTGATTTGATACCCGGGAGGGTTGGGTTCCCCCAAAAATAAACGGAGAAATACGCTGCGATCTACAACCCATTCCCGAAATATAAAGTTGATTAAAAGTGAACTCAACTCGGAAGAATTTACGACTTATTTCACCGTTTTGTTTTTGAGTTTCAAACTGACTTTTAAGTATTTGAAGCAAAAGAGACTTAAAATTTAAAGTTATTATTCGATAAAATTGACTTGTCTTCATCTTGTAACGTGACAAGTCGTGATTTCTACTGGAACTCAACTCGGAAGGATTTATGACTTCACCATTTTATTTTTGAGTTTCAAACCGACTTTTGAGTAGCCTACATGAAACAAAAGAGACTTAGAATTTAAAGTGATTAAAGTGAGCTCAAACCGGAAGAATTTAAGACTTTAATTTACCATTCTATTTTTGAGTTTCAAACTGACTTTTAAGTACATGTGTTTATCTTTTATTATTTAAAAATAAATTTGGAAAGAATGTAAAGGAATATTGCACGTGCAGTCTCGAGTTCTTTGCAAGTTTATTTATTTTTTTAAAAAAGGAACGAAATAAATCAGCATTTTATAAAAATGATTAGCTTAAGGTAGTTAAGTGATACAGTACTGTATATGTACTACCAAGTTTGAAATAACGTCAAAAGATAGAGGTTACTTGGGTGGCAATTTTGCAAGATGCGAAAGATATAACGATGTAGTAAATGGTTAAAATGCCAATGTAATGCTTAGTTTCAGCTTCCTCAAAGGACTAACATGTACGACTGATGCCTATATTCACATCGACCAAATCCGTACCGTACGTAATTACCGTCACGTGCGTTGCCGCGGATGCGCACATGACAGTAGGCGGGGCTAATTAAGTGACGTGATATTACGTATACTGTGGTGATATACATGTACTGTATTTGCGGCCGCATCCGTACCTGTTGAAGTTCATCCAACTTTCGCCGTCTGTTCAATTTTAATCGTTATTTTGGGGGAAGTAAACAGAAAACAAAACAAAAACACGTGTTAAACGCGAATTTTTAGTTCCGCTACTTATATACGTGACGTCACTACGGTACGGATTAAATTTGTTGATGTGAATAGGCCATTAATTCAAAATGAAACGTGCACGTGATATCGAGGAAACAGGGTTCTTGTTCTAAAAAAAATCCAATAACTAAACACTGGTACTAACTTTTTCTCATTTTCATAACATTCAGGATTAAAAAATGAATTATACTATATTTACATGTATTCGGTGGAGCCTCATTAACAACTTGCTTTATGCGAATTTCTGATAGTACGAACTCATTTCCAGCATTTCGAGCGACCATGCAATTAAGCATTCGCGATACATGTACAGTATGGAACGTTAAAACGAACGTTAATAGACAAAATGAAAAAATAGGCACTTTATAATAACTGTGAATTCCCCGGTGAAAGTTGCAGCACCTTCCCATGGTAGGCTAGCCATCACGTGCTGTAGGATTTCATCGAAATTTCGATGAAACTTTTAATTCTTATTGTTGAAGTCATGTTTTGTCTGACTTCTGATAATACGAACTACGGTTTAAACGAGCAATTTGTTACATCCCTAATTGAGATTCGTCTTAACGAGGTTAGACTGTAATGTATATGAAAAGGCATACTGTTTTGCTGAAATATATTCGCGTTTTTAAATGAACGAAGAAGCCAATTAACGGACATTAACTATCATCAGATCACCATGCAGTTGAACAGCAAAAGCCAAACACTATCATGATAATTAATCTGAGTGGTACTCAGATCACCAGGTTGATCTTTAGCATTATTATCATGACGTCTAGCCTCAATGCAGAAAAAGCAGAGGAGTTATTATAGCCTGCTGTGAGGCGAGGAATTCGCTGATGTACTATCTAATTTTCGCAAAGCTAACAATTTTGATGGACATTTTCGTTTCAAGGAAGGATTAAAGCTCAAGATTTATTTGCCTCCTTCTACATGTAGTATAATTCGCCGACCCTAAGTTATTTCATTTTTAGAAAGGATTAAGTTCTCCCGTTTTTTTTTTTGTTTTTTTTTTAATAAATAACATTTTCAAGAATCTAAAATCGTGATTTTTGTGACTTTAATTTTGGAATTTTTCCAAGTTTTTTTTAATTTATAAACGAGCGAATTTATAAACTTTTCTAAAAAATAGATACTGTAATTTCAGGGTAAACGAATCATAAGGGGTATTAAGAGAGTTTACACAACATTAGCAAATAGAACTTTCTTTAGAGGGCCCATCATTAATAAATGTAAATATTTTCAATAATAATATTTGCCTATTAAAAAATGTGAATTTCATTTCCAAAATTTTTCCATGCGTTAATTTTTTTATTTTAACAATTAAATTACTGGGATTGTTGTGTTAAGTTTTTAAATAATAATGAATTTAAAACTGACGCGTGGAAAATGTAAACATTTGAATTTCCCAATTCCAAGAATAACACTTGTATTAACAAATACTTTCTTTTATAGCTAAAACTATCATCGCTGTAATTTCCGTAAAGAATATTACCGTACATTTCAAATGGGGGGGGGGTTTACATTTTTGCAATGAAATCTTTACTGAAACTAATGAAAGATAATCCAGACACTTTATGAAAATTTCAGCTTGAAACTATGAACATTA
>JAQGBX010006691.1:0-12195 GCA_034698745.1 Megaphyllum sjaelandicum
TTACACGGTTTATCATGATAACTGAACCACCCTGTATTATCGGAGAGTTTTAGGATAGCGTATGTTGACCCGTTAACTCTACGTTATTTCTTTAACGTCTTCAACAGCGTTTAATTTTACGTGAAGAGAGAGCTTCAGGAAATATTAATCCATAGTTAAACACGTTATTCAAAAAAAAAAAGAACCCACCATCTTGGGAGTCCAGCTCAGCCTCAACAAAAATCGTTTATCCTCAATGTTAGTCAATGTAATTTTTAAGAAAACGAAGCGAGCAAGTGAAACCGACTTTTCCTCGACGAAATTTGAGAAGGATTATTTTAATAGATAACATTAAAAATACTGGACGAAACTGTTTTCCAATCATGAGTATAATCGATACCTCGTACCGTTGAATTCATTTCCCGATTGGTTTAATCCCCAGAAGACGAAATGTCTAATCAGCGTATAGTTTTATTACGAATTGCTTCCTCGTGTTCGTAAACCGGTAACGTATTGCATAGCATGTCCCGTCAGGGTAGCCACTCAAATTTGATTCTTCATATCACTGACATTTACTGACATTTTCCCTGTAATATCCCTGACATTTTTATTGCTATTTTTCAGATTTGTTTGAAACCTGACTATAACTATAACTACACATTCTTTAATCATACTTTCTAAAAATGAAGATTTACTTTACTTTAAAAAAACAAGTATAACTTAACCAGCAACTTTTCATTTAGACAGAACTTTTTTTCTGTTTCAACTGGCAACTTTCAACTTTCATAGGTTTCACCTATCATAGGAAAGACAATAATATCCCTGACATTCGCTGACATTTCACACATTTCACATTTTTACTGACATTTACTGACACATTTTCAAATCCCTGACATTTACTGACTTTCCAGAAAGTGGCTACCCTGTACTGAGGCTATACATGTACAGTATACCGAGCGTTTCTAATCAGTTGGATCTGAGCATTTATACTGTGTATGGGTGCAATCACGATGAATGCTTATTGCAGGCGCTTTAACCACGCAGCGTACACTAGCGCCACCAAGCGGGATATAAGAATGCGCCATGCTTTTTAAATGATCGAGGGCGCACACAAAGAAAGCTTAGCCGAGGCAGGCTGAGCTTACAAGAAGCGCTTATAAGCTTGACGGAAATCCGAAAGCAGATCTTTAAGACACAGAGAGGCACACAGATCACTATTGGTCAAAACTGTAACCGTGCACATATACACGATTGTATGCCGTAAAAACGTGTTCTGCGCTCATCATGAGATGCTAATGCGCGTGTGCAAGGTTTTACGCGGTATTTTTCAACGCATGCAGTGGCGCCACCAAGCACACTGACCATCACGCTGATATCAGCGTTTATTGTGGCGCCCCAAAGCTGGAAACAAGAAGCTGAAAATAAGCACGAATTTAAGAAGCACGTTGAAAGTAAGCATTTTTTGTGCTCGCACAATTTCAATTTATGGATCTACAGTAAACTTATATTTAGGGAGAAAATGTCAAATACCACCTCTATCAATGCATGATAATGTAAAAGTATAGCTGCAGAAAGCATTCATTGCCTCAGAAATCTGTAATTTGTCGATCATCGTTTTGTCACCATTAACAATGGCATGCGTATAAACTGCTCATGGAGCTGATCACCTTACTAATTCGATGATAAAACCAGAAATGAAGCGAGATTATAGTCGCGTTACTCGGATAAAAGGAAAGAAAAGATGCGTGTCACTATACATGTATATATGCATGCATGCAGCTAAGGACAATATATTAAAAGTGTTTTTGAGGATTGTTATTGCGTATATAATGCATTATTCGTGTTTATCTTCAGGCACCCGTATAACGTTACACAGCGTGGTGATAAAGAAAAAGTTCAAATTCACAATGAAATTATTGTTATCAAATCTAGCATGACTGCGAGCAACAAGCAAGCAAATTTGTGGCAACTTCGAAAAAAAAATTGCAGAAATGAATGGGAAGTATGAAAAAAAAGTGAGAATGTGTAATTTTGAATTTTGGTATTGAAATTGCACGCACACTGTCAAATTGATATTCTGTGAGGAGGAAGAGGGGGGGATGAAGGGGTGACTAAATTTAAATTACTTTTGTGGAAGAATTTACGAGGCTGATGAACACCTTCTACTGCCGCTATTGTCACCTTTAGTATGTATACCTGTGCATGCATGAATCTTACGTATTTAGAAGGACCTTCCGAAATTGGGCACTGATCATGTACCGTATAGTTCAAGATATAAACATGCTCGTATCACACTGCACAGGAAATACGCTGCTCGTGTCAGTTTCGAAATACAGTAAAACCTCGTTTAGAAGAACTCGCTTTTTACGAATCTCTGATAGTAGCCTATATATATACGAACTCATTTCCAGTCCCCGTCATGACAAATAAACTCAATTTCTTCGTTGCAGGCGAAATCCAAATTTGGATATGACATGTTTTTGGATAAAACGAATAAATTTTCGAGCTCCCAAGCATTCGTGTTATAAATATATGTTACATTAAAACGAACTTTATAGTTTTTAATCAATATGGAAAAAAAACCATTATAACGGGAATTTGTTAATAAAAGTTGTAGCATGTTCCCATTCGTATAAAATACTGTATACGTGGGGTATAGGATGTCATCCTAACTTCTATGAAACGTGTGTAATTGTGTTATTGTTTATAAGACAATTTCCAAGACTATTTTTCGAGTTAATTCGGGTGACAGCTTTGAGCTCCCTGACCAATGACAATGTCAAAAATTGACATATTTTGCAAAATCAACATATAAAAATATTTTGAAAAATTTACTAATGACAATTTTGAAAATTAACATAGACAATGTGTGTTAATTTTGAATTCGGAGAATGTTGACATTAAGAACTCGGAAAATGTGGGACATTTTTCAACTTTGTCCTCGGAAAATGTGGGAAAAAGATGTGTACTCGAAAACCCTGGAAATGTATCAAATTTCTACTCGGAAAACGTGGAAAATTTTACAGTTTTACTCGGAAAATCCATGGACAATGAGTTAACCTTGTGGAAACATGCATTAATTTTTAATCGCAATAACATGACTATAACATGGCAATAACATTTTCCTGACTTTTTCAAAATAAGCCATTCTTCCCTGCCTTCTCTCCTATACTTTTCCAGACATTTTCAAGTTCCCTGATTTTTAAAGGTTTTCGGGTACCCTGTTTTAAAACTCTCTTGTTCCCAATAATGTTTTTAATAAAATAAAATTTGGTCTAAGTGCTCAGACTTGGTCACTTTATCATTTCCGTATACCTTTATAAAGCGGCCATGTTGATGTCAATTATACTCAGTATATAAATTTCCTTATACAACATACGCTTCCCCCTTCCTTCCCGGTATTATTAGAACCAAGTGAATGTATTAAACACATTTATGGATTATCCCTAAGTAATGAAAGTTCATAATTCACCGTGGTGCCCAAGAACAGAGGTCTAAATCCTATTCAATTTTTTCGCCGACATCTCCCGAAAGCTATAGCGCATGCGCATCAGTGTCCGAAGGTACAACAAAGTCCAGCAACACCCTAGCCACGCAAACAAATCAACGTCAACGCCAACACTATTGCTGACCGAATAAAAGCGGTCTAATTAAATTAATTAAAGCTTGCAACATGATATATTTGGCTCGATTTGCTGCAAGCTTCTCTTTAACAACTGGAACAACAACAACAGAACTCCGGGGGTAATTTATATTTCAAACCCGGATGAATAATGCCCGTGGATTACGTGCGAATGGCTGCGCTAAGGCAGGGGATAAAATCATATACACACATGCCTTACACATTATACTATACATGTATAGAAGTTCGTACAGGCACTTATAGGTGCATTAAGTTGCATGCTCTCTTTATTCAAAACTTTTATAGAAAACTCGACATGCGAGCTTTTTTAAGATTTTTTTTATTATTTTATGAATTCTTTCCAGCCATTCGCAATTTTTTTTTGCATTTTTGGGGGCTTTTTAGTTCCCATTTTCCCCTTCCTATTTCAATGCGAAAATAATCATCTCGCGAAATTATAATTCCATTCTAAAGAATTTAAGGCCATTTTTAACTCTTATATTGTGCACGCTTGCTTTATAAATTGGCAGTATAGTTTGACAAAAAAATCCACCTTGTAAGCATGCACATAACGCCTATGGCCTATTAATATACTGTATGTGCAGTAGCTACACTAGCGCTGCACGAGTGTACAATAGGATATTTTAATGAAAGGTTAAGGTTCAAAAAATTTCGCGTTTACTGTATAGCTTTGGCGCTCCGAGTTAATTTCCGTGCAATTTACTTGAATTTCTTTTTAAATTTGAAGAATTCAACGAATATTCCATTCTCATATACGAGGAACCTAAACGTTTTTGTCTGAAAACTTTATCATATTTTCAGAAAAATAAGGCAAAGATGGCTTTTCATAATTTTCACTATCTTCACAAGAAAACTGTTTTTTTTGAGATTTTTTCCCATTGTTTAACAATAATGCATGTGCAAAATACAAATAATTGTTCATTTGTTCCTACCTTCTTTCTTATCACTGAGGATTCCGTCAATACTGTGTCTGTTTCCGGTTTTCTCGTCTCTTCTGTCACAGTCATCTTCCGAGTCACCTCGGGACCGGCCACGAAGCACTCGACTTATGGAGGAAACAGATGGCGCTGTGCTACGATCACAGATTCCTTCCTGAAAAACAGAATTGATTAGCCCTCATGGTTGATATACTTCATGTACAGGTATAACGAGGATAATCCAGTCTCAAAACTTTAGTTTTCGAACACAGGGTGTCCCATAACTTTTGATGTGCGTTCGCAAATTTTAGCGCGATACAATTAAAAAACAAAAAAATAAACGAACAAAAAAGTTTGTTTTGCAATTATGAGACATCCTGTTACCCCAATAAAAATGAAACAACAATAAAATAGGATCCTTACTGTCTGTTTTGGGTAATGTCCAAAAGAGTGGCAATGATTGACATCGGATATTGAATGGATGAGCGCGAACCGGAAACAACAACAAAAAAGAACGACGAATTGGAGAAAAATGCGTTAAGTAAAGACCAATATGTACATGCATAAATGATAAATGACATTCAAATAAAAATCAATACGTAATAACAAATTGTAGGGATGAAACATCGATTGAATTTACGAAATAATGTAAACGAGTGCAATAAACGAGGCAAACAAATAAAATTTTAAAGTCCCCGTGTGCAGTACTAGCACACTGTAAATAACTGTAACAATCGAAAGGACCAAGGGCGACTTGGAAAAAATATCTTAGGGACACCCGGTATTTGAAAAAATTGGAATCGAAGGGCAAAATTCACTCTCGAAATTTTAACTGCATACATTATCGTTAATTTGTTGTTACAATAAGGTCTTACCTTTATTAATCTATCTCTTATTTCCCAGCTGAAAATGCCAGGATTTTCTTTTTTGTATTCTTCGATTTTCTTTTCCACTTCCGGGGTTGCCACCCTGGGTTTACTACCTCCAATTACCCCGGGCCTAATACTGCCAGTTTCCTTGAATTAAACAAAATTGAACAATTGAATGACAAATTCGACATTGTTCAAATTGCGATGTTCAATGATCTAAAAATATGGCACGTGTACAATTTCAAGCACCAACACACTTTACTAACACCTTGGATAATCCCTATTTACCAGCATTTGTCATGGAAATTCTTGCTGGTCTATAGGATAATGTATGATGCTCAGAAGGCGTCGTAGATGGCGCTGAGATCTCTAAATGTATCACCTATTGCTTGAAGTTGGGAAATCTAAAGGTGCGGCCTTACCGAAGCAAACAGCAAACACAAAAAACCACTAACATACGGATCGAGCCCCGTAGCGGAAGATTCTTTTTTTTTCATACGTATGAAGCAAAACGCATCATTTTTTTTCTCGTCACAACGTTTGCTTTTTGCTGTTTGCTAGAAATTTAGGAGCAAACATTTTGTGCAAACAGCAAACACAAACACTATTTTCGTTTGCTTTCTTCTGTACCCGCCATTAGGCAGCCGTCGAATGACGGGCTTTGGGTCATTACGTACAAAAAAATAGATAATACATGTAACCTTCCGCTACGGAGCTCCGTATGTTTGTGGTTTTTTGTGTTTGCTGTTTTCTTTGGTGTGGCCCCGCCATAATGTATTATATCCTCGCCAGGCGCTATTTTGTTCCGATACACCCTGCTACAGTAACATAATTAGGTATCATAGACTTACATGACGTCATCACAGTCAACGTTTTTGGCCATCTTTATTGTCAACAATAACATGCATGGTATAGGAGAGTATAAGCGAATCATTTGTATTTATTGAAATTTAACAATATATGTAGCAATCGAGTGGAAAAATTCTGCATGAAAGCAGAGTTGTTGTGCTGTTGGGGTCCATCATGACCCGACTATACTTAGTCTGACTTAAATTGTATAATGATCCCCCTGCCACATGCTACTATGTACTGACTGCAGGGTAAAGAATTGAATTGAAAGCTATTGTAAATATACAGTATATAAACATTGAAGATACATGTATGAACATCATTTCAAACACTTTCATGATATATGTAAACTGAAACATACGCTCAGGATTACAGAACGTGACCATATATGCTAATTATGCATGTAGATATGAACTGCTTTTACTGCTTTTACACAAAAAGCTTTATAAATGAATAAACTGACATATTGAGGGAGCGTTCAAATGTCATCGTTATAATTTGAAACTTGCATGACAGCCATTTCATGAATTGTTTAAACGGAAATGTTAAAAGAATTATGTTGTACATCGTAAATATATAGTTTGTCATAAAATACATTTTTTCGTATTCGTGTAACATGTTTTTAAGAAAGAAATATGATGTTAGGGAGTTGTTTTTCAAATCTTCGAAGTGGCGAATTCCGCGCCTTTTTTTTTTTTTTTTACAGAAAATTCAATATGGGTCGGTTTCTTTTTCTTCAAAATTGAAAATATGAATTAACGGACCCTCATCATAAAATGACCCCTCGTGGGCACGGTATAGCTTAAATTAATTTCCCCTCACCTTATGAAAATACTTAACCAGCATTACTTTAGTATATGGATAAAAAAAGAAGGTGCTAAGACTCAGCAAATTAATTAACGCCAAACTTGTTGGTCGAGGATGAGAAAAGACAGAGGAGGTACAAAAGTAAAGCGCAGAAGCAGCACCTCTGCGTAATTAATTAAAACCACTTTACACTCCTCTGTATGCACCTATATACTGTATTTTTAATATATTGCGGCTTGTGGTTGAGCAAGGGCGGAATAAGATGAAAAAGGTAGAATGATGCGGTCAAAACTTGAAGGGAGTCACGATAATGGTCGCCCGGGCAACACCTTTGCACCGCCTTGCCATTTTTAAATGGATTCCTTTTTTAAATTAAGTACACTGCACGTAACATATTTTTGTTGGGGTAAAGTTAAAAGCATGCTATACACTTTAAAAGAGTAAAAATTACGATGTTACGAATGATAACATTTATAGTATAGCAACACGAAATTTAACCACTATAGTATTTTCCATTTTACTAGGCTACATTTCACGTTTTGAATTATTTCCATTATATTGTGAAATTGTCTTGGAAAAAATAAAATAAATCATGCAATATGTAAATGAATAATTTTCGTTGAACTTACCTGATACCTGTTTAGAATTTTGCTGACGCATCCATGCGACACCCTGAGTTGGCGTGAAATGACACAAGGCCTAATCCCAGCGGCTGCCATTTCCACTATTTTTAATCGGATGTGGTTCGGTAAGGGCCTGCCATTGATGAACACACCACCCAACTGATTAACCCGACCTTGTCCTGGAAAAAAAACCAATGCAAATTATATTTATATCAGCATGCAAAACGGTAAATGCATGGTCATAAGATGACGCAACGCGGATTTAAGTGTATACAATAAATCTGAAACGATATGTAATTATACTATGATAAAACGCACGGAACAGTACGTTTTATATAGAGTTTATACATGCAATAAAATAATCAGTTGCAATGCACCAATTTTTTTTCCTTAACTTTAATGTGAATAACGCTATTCATAAGCAACTACAAGTGTATATAGGCTACAGTCATGAGACAAGTTTAATACCTAATTAAAACCGTTAGTGAAACTGGCCCTTTGCATCCCAAAATAGGTAATTCTTGTAATACAAAATGTACTTGAATAGCCATACATGAGGCGTTTTAAAATTGGTGCTATCATGACACAGCAAAGGGAAATTTCCTCTACTGCAACCATGTGACGATACGCTTTAGCAATCATGCATCAAATAACAGATGCTATACACTGTAGTTCTTATAAAAATAAAAGCAATTAACATTATATGATTCTTGTTTTCTCAAATGCATGTCGCTAATCTATTACCGAAGTGAGTTGCTTTTAATACGAAGGTAAATACTCGTTAATACTCGTTTAATACTCGTTAAAACTACATGCTTGAAATTAACGAAACTGAAAACTGTGCTATATATAACCACATGATCTTGATGAACTGTGCAATGTACATGCCCATGCATGTGTATTGATTCAAAACGTGTACGAGCCAGTAACATATGGTATATATGTCGTGAAAGTGTAAAATTGGTGGACATGTTAATCAGGTTAGAACCATGACCATGGGCTCTTTTATTATCTTCAGGGTATAATCATGGATGAAACCTCACCAAATTTGGCTCTTTATAAAACTACTTCAGCAATTAATACTGAATATCCGAAAAACACTTTATATACATGTATATATTCAATTGGTAATATTTAAACATGTGATAACAATATTTTGAAAAAAACTCCTGATTATAACAAATTCATTTTTATATTTATTTTCACAGCCTTTCTTTATTTTTTCCTCGTTCATTTTTTTTAATAAAAATAAATTAATATGAACGCAATAAAAAATGGCGATAAATAACTTACTTTAAACTGCATTAACTCCTCGATTATTTACATAGATGTATTTACTTATTGAAAAACAAACAAAACCTTACGGGGTAATTGAAACATATATATAGTGGAAAACAAATAAGCATGCAGAAAAACAAACATTGATTAAATTGGAAGTGGAATTTCTATATCTAAAAGTTAATTGGTTCCACAATTCGCAATTTAACATCGTATATTGCATATTTATGACACTCCATCCCGCATACTATCGTATACAGTGATGAATAACTTTGTGTTTCTATACAGTGTTATACTTCTAAAAGTTCTTATCCCATTCAGCTGTATACGACAACTTAAAATACCATGCAAAGGAACTTCCAAAATAGATCGGTCTTTTGTTTTCAAAAATGGGGCGCACCGACCAGAAGCCGCTGTCCCGGGTACATCACCGCTGGACACTGGTCAGGAATGAGCGCGTGCCGTGCTATTGACCAACGCTCAAAATACACCCTAGAAAAGAGCATTCATGTCAAAATGTCTATAGGGATTTGCTGATTGTCCGTCTCTCCTCCTCAAAACTTTTAAAACAAAACAGACAGGAAGACAATGTCGCCGGGCTGTCCGGCATCAGTGACAGGCCCGACGCATCGCATGTCAGCGAAAGCGGCCTGTCAAAGGCACCCCCGCATTCATTAACACAAATTTGCGGAAAATATTATCTATGTTGCCGCCATCGTATAAGCAATAGTCTTAATTAATTAAGTACATTGCCACACGGAACAGCGTTAATGGAAGATAATCGACTGCAATTATTCCAAATTTGCGTTTCATGCTCGCAACTCCTATTATAAAAAAACAAACAGAAAAACAAGATGCGAATCTGTGGCTATATAGAAGCAGATACGCGCATTTTCTACGCATGGTCATTTTATGTTTATGCAATCTTGAAATTTATTTATTAATTGTTTTCAAGGAAAATGGGCGCATCGTGTATACCATCTGGTAAAATGTTGAATGTGAATATATGATATTAAAACTTATGGGAAATAAATTGAAAGAGCAATAATTTCTTTTTGAAAAAAAAAATCAAGTCTTTAAATGTATTATTAAAAAATAACAAATTGTATAGCATGAAAAATCAAGAAAATTATTTCTTTTAAGAATTAAAGGTATATGCATATTGAATCCAAAGTTAAATCTATGTTCAAGCTTTTATACGTGTTATATTGTGTGAAAAGATGGTAAGATCTTTCTCAAATGTTATTTATAGGTATAAACGACCCATATAGAAATGGCACCAATTGCACGATTAAGACACTGCTACAAACTCCATGCACCTATCACCAACGTCATTTACCGCATTCCTCCCTTTAATTTTATTATTTTACACAACATAACGACGTCGTCAAACTAATTCGTCCGCGTGCCATTTTATGGACATCTAATGACCTGGCGATTGGATCCATGGGCCTACTTTTATTTTCATGGACCTTTCCTCTTTTCAAATGAGCCTCGCTCGTTCGGACAAAGCGTACAGTTGTTTTTCGTCCTGTTTTATTTGCCCTGTTGTATACCTGTCCACGAGCAAATTGAAAATGATGGGACAATAAACTAATTTGGAAAGTCGAGGAAAACGTAGAGACCCTGGAGGCGAAGCATTTGCGAGCGGCAAACTCCTTGGGTGCGAAACAGGGGTAAAAAGGCAGGGGGTGAAGGTGCTCCAATTGAGAAACATGCGTTAGCTTTAAGAGAACTTTGCAACAGTACAAAAGGATTCCCATAAACCGTATACAACAACAAGCGCGAGTGTAAAACGAGAAAAGGTTTTAATCCTACTAAGTACTTGTAGCCCTCTTTTGCCGGTATTTAATGATAATGGTTAACGAAATTTTGCTCGTAGCCTGTGCGGAACCCAAAGGGAATTATTGGCTAGCCTGTAATGTATACAGGTTCTTGTACAAAAGGAATGAACATATAAGTCGCTATGAATTTTATGTTATGATGCAGTACATATAATGTGCTGCGTTATATTTTTCTAATTCTTCAAAATTATTTATTGACTTTGTAATTATACTTTATAAATCGTGCAACAAGGTAAACTATATAACCCAGGTTGAATGCATATACTTTTAACACAAGATGGACAATTTTCATTTCTAAAAGTGTAAGATTACCACAAATGTAATTTGATTAATTGCAAAACAATGAAACAATGAAACAATTGCAAACATCACCAAATTATGCAATAAACAGTATAAATGAGGGTCTCTTTACATGAATCTATAAAAAGGTTGCATTTGCGAAATGCCGAAGGGGCATTCGGTCTTACCCCTCCTATAATAGCCATACTCTTGCATGCTTATATTGCACTTACTTAAAATAGCTCGCAATTTATTCTCACTAAATGAACCTATATACGGTTATATACACTTCAGGAAATTGCCATAGATTTACAATACAGGTATATAAGGTCTACCACAATAGGGAATTTTTCGAATGCAATGTGCACACCCTATAAACTTGTTAAGGGCATGCGAAATGGAAGGACATATATGGAGACTTTTTTTTTCAAAGTTTAGTGTCGTTTTAAAACTGACTATACAATTTTAAGAGGCGTTTTAACCACGGATCATACCTGTAAACATTAACCTGAAATAACATTGCATGAAATTATTTAGTTACGTAGATTTTAACCTTTCCATGCTATAATGCTATCGGCTTACTGCTATACTGTTTTAATAATATCCATGTAGGCCTATCATTAAAACTATAAATTTAATATTTATAACAAAACATGATACTCGTTAACTCTTCAAAACAATATAATCAAAGGGTGCTTTATATTAATGAAGGTTTCATTGATACAGTATACTGCAAACTTATTTTTGTATCAGTCATCACACCTGAAAGAGCTTGCATCTCTACTGTGCTTGCATGCAGGTGATGCCCTTATGGCTTCAAGCTTAAAACGTTCGTAAACTTTTGACATCACCTTTTTTAAATTTATTTTGTGACTTAACTTTGACACATCAAACACATGCAGTGACTGCTTGCAATGACAACCCCTCAAACTTTAAGCAATTTTCATCGATGAGATTTAAGAAAGTGTTCAGTAACGAATTGATGGTAAACTTTCGAATAATTGCACTCGTAAGTTTTGAACGTTGCGAGATTAGGGAGTTTTAGCAGCCAAACGATTCGCTTACCCGATACGTGAACGATTCGAAATTGTTCGATCTGCGCATGCA
>JAQGBX010006692.1:0-12195 GCA_034698745.1 Megaphyllum sjaelandicum
ATAGGGGCTTAGAAGGGATGATACTGGGGGGGGGGGAGACGTTAAATAGGGACTTGGAAGGGATAATACCGGGAGGGGCTGAAATAGGGACTTGGAAGAGATGATACGGGGGGGGGAAACAAGGAGGTATCATAGAGGAATTAGACTAAGCCACGTACGTACGTAAGCAACGCGCGGCCGGGCACATGCTTCTTAAACATAAAAAACTTTCCCTCCAACAACGCGCACTAACTTTAAAGAACGTCAGATTTTTTTTTATTATCATATTATCAAAAATAAAAAAAAATAATTTTAATATATTGGGAACTAAATATTATAGAAATTCAAAAGGTACCTAATACACTTTAACGTTATACGTTAACTCTTAAAAATTCTCGGAAGTTCACAATTATTATGAACTAATCGATGAATAGGCCTACGTCCACACTCGAGGAAACTACTGTGCTGTATACAGTAGGCTTATTACTGCAACTTTTACATAATATTTTGTTTTAAAAATTGTACGTTATTAATTATATAAGTTTAGTTTTTTAGAAAACCTGCCTACCAAGAAAGTTCCTCTATGTTTCCTCACCTGCGACTAAAGAACAAGGGGTGCTCATAAATCCACCCAGAACCCGAATAATAGGACAACATTGGTGAAATGTTCATGTAACAGAACATTTTGAACTTTAATTGTTATTTAGGACTTTGGGGAGTAGTAAACAATGCCGGAATACATCGAGGCATGCTATTCGGGCTAACAACCATAGACGATTTCAAGGACGTGTTCGATGTCAACTTTTTTGGGATGGTTAACGTCAACGAAATCTTCGCTCCATTGGTAAAGCAGGCGCAGGGCCGCATCGTCAACGTCATTAGTATTTTGGGCCGATCAACTGGGCCAGGTGAGCCCTACTTAAGTTCAAAGGCCGCCCTCATACCATATACAGATGGACTAAGGTAACGCAAGTTCAGATTGTGCATTTTTATTTTATTTTATTAAACCAATGCCTTAATTTGCTATTATTTCATTTGTCTGATAAACTTCAATTAATTACATATTTTTTTAGATATTCGTAAATTTTAAATATAGGGTGCTTAATACTATCCTTTTATTTTTCCAAATAATTGTTACAGGCGTTGGATGAAGCTATTCGATGTTCACGTGGCTGCAATTGAACCGGGTTATTTCAGGACCGCAATTACCAAAACTTCGTTTCTGATCAGTGACATAATGCGAACTTGGGAGCGTCTACCTGCCCAATTAAAAGAAGAATATGGCGATGAATTTTTGCCTAAATGCAAGTATATTCTATTACAATTATTCTGATTTCATGATAAGTCTCCGAAAACGTTTTGAAGTACGCAGTACAAAATTTTCAGAAAATTTTAAGAAAAGATTGCAAAATTGAAGAATATTACAGAAGAATGTTTTTAGCATAAAAGTTGGTTTGTTTGGATTACAGCTGCTTTTGGGCGCAGAGTAAAAATGTTGGTAGCAGTTGATAAGATGCGCTGCGAATGTTTCAGGAAATAAAAAATCGTGACATTCGTTCATTATGCATAACCTACATGTATAAGTGCAGTATACATGTTCATTTTAATTTAATTCAGGCATTCTTTGTATAGTGGCCACCTGTGTACAGTGACCAACATAGCATTTTTTTGCGGTCAATCTTAACAGGTTTTACTGTATATAGTATTTTTGTTTGTTTGAACCGAAAAGACATATGCCTCACCTTATACAGTAGTTGTATACACAGAGTGGTAAGCATCTGCAATAAGCATTCAATGTATTATTACCCTAGGTATTGAATGATATGAATAATGTTGATATTTTATGAAATTATACAATAAATTCAAAAACGCTTAAGCATATTTGGACACTCCGAGCAATTTCAAGATTTCAAGAAATTTCAAGAAATACGAGAATCATCTCAGTGCATATAGAGATGTTTTGATTGATGTTTTTTAATTTTTCTGTAAAAACATTGGTGATTTGGTAGAAACTGATGAATTTCTTGGTGAAAATAATGAAATTCTGATTTCCAGTTAAAGTAAGCAACTGCCACATTGGAATATTAAAATAATGAATCATCTCATGTTCTCAAGGACTCATGGTATGTACAATTGTGTAAGTCAGGAATTTAGACGAAAAAAGGTTGGTATAAATCTGAACCAATGTCATACGCTTCTGTAACTTATTTGTATAAATGTGATCATTCATTGAATTTAATTACATCTTTTAAATAATTAAGCACTTGGCAACCATTTATAAAGTATAATACACCTCGACCTTAATGTATTTGTTTTAACCAGTTGCCTTGAGTTAGATTACATCAGTGTGCACAATCTTAGAAATATTTTGAGGTGTGCACATTTATAAATACCCACTTTCTTATCATATTGGTTGAACAATCATAAACCTTTCATTATTATATACATGTATATATAGATGCTATAGAACGTGCTCGGAAAAGGCAGAACATCACTTCTTGACCATCACTTGACAAAGCAAAAACATCTCGATTTTTTTTTACAAAGTATTATTCCCTATCAATGAATAAAATACATATGATGAAATGCCGAAAAAAAAACTACTATAATGTATACGCTTCACAAAGGAAAATTTCAAGATCCCGACTCCCTTTAAATATCTACTAGCTAGGATTGTGAGAATTTCTAAAGTAAAACTGCGTCAAATGTGATCTTGAAGTAATCTATAACACTGTTTGCAGTATTATATAATTTAATGTTACATTTCGGCGTGAAGTCCCCGGCATAGTGACAGCGCCCTGCAGTGCAAAAAGCGCCAAATGTTGCTGTTGCTCGGAATACGAATTTTGCTTTTTATTTTTTGTTTTGTTTTAGATAAAAAGGAAATAGTGATAGCTGCCAAATACTTCCCCCTATCGGGATTGAACAAGATTCCACATGCCATCGATGCCATTATTCACGCTTTGCTCGCTAAGCATCCGAAAAGCAGATACACCCTTGGATGGGACTCGCTCATTTTCCGAGGATTTACGAGTATTCCAGATTGGTTAATGGATTTTGGCTTCAAGAACTATCTCCGTAGTCTGCAACTGATCAGGAAGAGGGTACTGCAGCAACGCGCTTTGGCGAGGCATCCTTCAAATTAATAATGTATGCATGCATCCTGATACGAAAATGTGTGCTAAAAGGAAACGAAACTGTCCATAGTATACAAACTGTTTACTATATGTATGAAATCCCCCGAAAATATAGCTGTCACCAGAACAAGTAAATAAGCGGAAAAATATGCCGTTTATGGATATAAAGGTTTACATCATCAGTAATTCCCAAAGTGGGCAATGGGAAACTGGAGGGGGCAGTGAAAGGCAAAGGGGTACAGGTGGTGCAAGGACAAAAATTACAAATTCACACCTCCTATACCCATAAAGATTGATGATTTTGTAAAAAAAATTATATTCTTTATTTTAAAATAAATGCTTCAATTTTTTTTTTCAGTGTTTCATTTTAATTGATTTTATGGAAGGAAGGGTGGTAATGATGAAACATTTTCTCCAAAAGGGGCCTGCATGTTTTCCAAAAAAGTTCGAGAACCACTGGTTTACATCAAATGGAATTTTTTTTTTCCTCGATAGATTTATGAAAGCTAAAAAATTCGGAGAAATTTAAATACACATTTTATAAAATTTTTCATTTATATTATGGTACTATGCAGGACTATACGGAAAGTAATTAAATCTTTGAAAATAACTTAATTCATCGTAGCCTACATACAGTATAATTAGAGTTTCAGTATGATTACGACGTCATACTCCTTTCTAACGGAGGTGAATTTTTGTGATTATACTGGGTGCTTTTAGTATGAAGTTGACAGTAAAATTTTATTTATTCGATCATCAAATGTTTGATAAACAGGTCAATAGATGGCGGTGCGGGCAAGTGTAAATTAGAGAGCCTAGAAGTAAAATGTTTACTTCTAGGCTCTCTCTAGTGTAAATGTAAACAGAAGTGGTTCGAAGGGCACAATTGCGTGCTTCACGTGCATTACTTGTGACGTATGGAGTTCACACTTAATTTGCAACCCAGTTGGTACACACGAGTTTTCTAGTTGAACGCTCCCTTTACCGTCTGGTCATAGCATACAAATTGCTACTCCACGAACTACTTGACGACGTATATATCATCATCGAAGGTCAAAATGATATACATGTAGAAACTACATGTATCATTAACCAAACATCTCATATCATATTCTTATCGCAGTTTCGTTTTTCAGTATTTCGTTAGCAGCTTCACTCGTTTATAAATGCTGTGCTTTCTGCTGGTCGTCGTCGCCGGCAGTGTCCTGTGGGTTCTCCTCAACATTTGGTATCGCAAACCATTCGTGGATCATGTCACCCGTAAGCGAGTGTTTATCACCGGCACCGACTCGGGCTTCGGCCGGGAGTTGGCCCTCAGTCTCGACGCCAAGGGCCTCCGCGTCTACGCCGGTTGCTACACCGACAACGGTGCAGAAGAACTGCGCCGGGTGGCCAGCAACAGGATGCTGGTGCTCAACATCGACGTTTCTAAAGTTGACAGCATTAGGAAGGCCAAGGAGATCGTGGAGCGTGACCTGCCATCGGGAGATGGTTAGTGCTATACGGTTTCCACTATAATTCTTAAATGGGAATATGTACTTCTAAGAGGGGGTATTAATTATGGCGGATGTTGATGTTTCGTGTAACCCCTTCTGTCTAGCAATCGCTTGGGCTACGAACTAGACGCGTGTACTGCCAAACAGTGATAGGGGAATTATCCAACTATCGTAGATGCTTTAAAAGTAAAGTCAGAACGTGGCATAGACAGGACCCATTTCTACTAACTCAAAAAGCTTCTTCCTTCCCCCCCCCCCTTCCCTTCCTGCCAAACGCAAAATATAACAAAAAATTCAGTATAAACGATTTTTATCAATTTTCTGGAATCCGAAACACGCAGACAGTTGAACCTCGAGGGACATGAACGTTTTTTTTCCCGTCAAAACCGCAGGTCATAATACCGTCATATATTATTTATCAGGAGTAAGAAAAAACATGATTTCAACAATAAGAACGAAACGCTTAAAAATTACAATCAAGCTTCCACTTACAATGTTAAATTATGCAATTTCTCGAAAGTTGTTTTTTTCCATGGATTCGTTTTAACGAAAGGTGGCGTGAATGTTTTGAACATTAAAAAAATTGTTCGTTGTATTAACCCAAAAAATTGTACAAGCCAAGTTCGTTTTAAACTAAGAAATTAACAACATTCGAATATAGGTCTACGCAAAGACGCAGATTGGAGACTGGTTCGTATACCGTATAGAGTGGCGGGCGGTTCTAAATTCTTAGAAGTAAAGCTTCTAAGAAGCTTAAACTCATGTTATGAGAGCTCCTTCGCAGACAGCAACTCCTGCAGAAAAAATCATTTTCAGTGAATATTAAAAAAATTATTTTGCCTTTGGGCCCCTCCCCTTCTCTCTCCACAGTGGCTTCACGTTTCATAACACCAAATAGTATTTTTTAGATGTTTACCATTACCTTTCTACAAACTGTATGTCCTTCAAACAAAGATTTCATCATTAGGGGCCTACTTAATATTCAAGGAGTGTTCCCATATTTTCCCAATGACACCCACACATCTACATGTACGGCATACTAATCTCACATGTGTTGCTTATAAGCAACAAGCTGGTTTGCCCGGCCTTGCGTGCACGTACGGGCTGACGTACTTTGGCATACCAAAGTTTCGGAACAAATAAAACTCAAAAACATACGGAGCCCCGTATGAAAATAAAATCTTCCGCTACGGGGCTCCGTAAATACATACAAACATATAAACAAACATACATTTCTTTTATATATAGATATAATAAAATTGGTAAAATGTATAGAACTATTTAGAACTATACGACTACAATTGTATATGCTTTATATTGTCCTTCAGGTCTTTGGGGAGTAGTAAACAATGCCGGAATAAGTCGAGCCATGCTAATCGGGCTAGCAACCGTTGACGATTTCAGGGACGTGCTCGATGTCAACTTTTTTGGAACGGTCAGCGTCAACGAAATCTTCGCTCCTTTGGTCAAGCAGGCGCAGGGCCGCATCGTCAACGTCATCAGCGCTTTTCCCCGACTGTATGGGCCATGTGAGCCCTATGTATGTTCAAAGGCAGCCCTCCTACCTTACACAGATGGACTAAGGTAAAGCCATTAAATAAAAGTTTTTTTGGGGGGGGGGGAGGGAGAAATAGATTTATTTGAAATTAAAAAAAGCTTCTTTTAATTGCCAGTGAATAAGAATTTAACTATCAGGTAACCAAGCAGGTTTTACCTAGAACAGGGTAACAGTGTTTACTAACTTTATTTTGGTTGCCATATTAAGCTGCCAAACAAACTAAAAATATAAATGGCGGCAGTACGGTTTTCTGGGGGAAAAGGTTGTCACATCCAATATCATACTATTGAATGGGAAAAGTTTTCTATAGGTTTCGTTTGATATATTTTAAATAAATTATGGATTGGTAAAGTAAATTTATGAAACTAGTAAGATTATTTTGTTATTAAAGATTCGCATTTTATTCAATTTGCACATCGCTCACCCGCTGCAACAACGGCTCTTTTCAGACATTTTTAAAAATGAGTTAGCCATACATGTAGATGAAATGGCCTATATTATTTGCCCAGCAATTGCAAGTGAATATAGCATGCAATTAATTTACAAGTGCACAAATCACCGGTTTTCTCAAACAGAATTAATTTAAAATGTGCAAACTGTTGCAGCCGGTCTGCGACATATGTTATTTTCTGAATTTTACCCTCTCGGTGCGATAAGGGTGGACCATATACGGTAAAACGTTAAATTGTTGGAATGCTCATAAACTATAAATAGACAAATCGAATATTATTTGTCATGTTGGAGAATTTAAAAAAAATGAAAACGTGTTGAAAGAAATAGGCGAATCGAAAAATGCTGATAATTTGTGCTACCAGATGCCATTTCCCGTTTTATACCTAGTTCATCCGAAACAATGTTCAACATGTAGGAAAAGCGTCGCTATTTTTGAAATACGTTCGAAATATTTGGATAATTTCGTAATTTTTTAGAAAACTCGCAATTTTCCACAATAGTTCCCCTTCGATAACCACAATAATAGAGCCATTTTCAATTGCAACAGGCGTTGGATGAAGTTGTTTGACGTTCACGTGGCAGCCATGGAGCCAGGCTATTGCAGGACAGAAATGACCAATAGTTCGTTTTTGATCAATGACAACTTGCGAACCTGGAAACGACTACCTGATCAACTAAAAGAAGAATATGGAGATGAATTTTTGCCCAAATGTAAGTAGGAATTAATGATATTTAAGCATTCCTCAGCAAAGTAAACAGAATTATGGATATTTTTCCATTCTATATTTTTTGTTGTTTTGTTTTAGATAACGAGGAAATTGCGTCATTTGCCGAGAACTGTCCCCTCCCGCTGTTCAACAAGGTTTCGCATGTAATTGATGCCATGACGCACGCTTTGCTCGCTAAACATCCAAAAAGCAGGTACATCACTGGATTGGACTCTCACTACGGTTATAGACTAGCAATGTTCATGTACTCTCCCGATTGGCTAATCGATTACTTTGTAAATAAGTCAGCCCCGAGCCTGCAACTGATCCGGAAGAGGGTGCTAAAGCAGCGCGCTCTGGAGAAGAAACCAACAAATTAGCGATGTACTAAGCATGTAACGGTCGAACGTAAGATAAAGTTCTACCTTGTCGGCAAAACTTTATTTTTAATGAAGATACTTATTCAGAACAATTATGTAACGCAATTCGGATGCGACAAGTATTAATTACGTGGCACCATTAAGACTTCTTTTACTTATCTTTCCTATGGACAAGCCATGCATGTAAATGCTGCATATTGCATTATTTTTTGTTTAATGCTATCACATTTTTTACAAAAATATTGTTTATAAAAACAACTTCAGTATCAACCACTTTATAAATGTCTGAAAACTTGTAACCTCGTTTCCTGATCTGACAATTTCACCCTGATTATCATTATATTCGATTCCACTGACGAAACTACGTGTTTTGCGGCATTCTTATAAGTGCGTGTGCCAATTGGCCTACTCAAACAAGTCAAATTTTGAAACATCGTGTAATAAATCAAAATAGGATAAAATGAACGTTTACTACACCTTTGACTTCACTGACATCCAATGAACTTCATAGTTACATGTATGCTATAAAAGCAAATTGTTCAGACAGTATATTCTGCATTTAATTTAAATCCTTGCTGCAGCGTGCGAAATTAGCGAATTTGCAGATACAATTTGCCTGGATTATGAATTCCAGTAGAGTGAAACTTCCTTTTCCCCTCTGGTCCCACATACAAAATGAGACGGCCAAAATTAAAAAAAGCAATGCACGAACACACATGTAAACCATGCGAATTCATTAATCGAAGGTCAACATAAATGTTCATCTTTAGGTGGTTGGAATATACAGTAAATCAAATTAATAAAACTTGGCATGGCAGAGTCAGTGTGAACGTTTTTTTGAAACTGTTTAGGCTTGAGCAATGACGCACGGCGTTTAAACGTCGCTTTTCATTAAGTAACTTCAGTCAGCTGACTTAATTTGGTCGTGCCTAGTTTTTTTAATCTGATTCATCGAAGGTCAACATAACGTATCATATTCAGAATGTCTTTTTGCTTTTCCAACAGAACATTATTTTCCTTAAGCATTTTCGCTTAACTACTTGTTTTAAAAATGCTGTGCTATCTGCTGGTCGTCATTATCGCAGGCACTCTGTGGAAGCTCCTTGACATCCGGTACCGCACGCCATTCCTTGATCGCATCACCGACAAGCGGGTGTTCATCACCGGTACCGACACGGGCTTTGGTCGGGAGCTGGCCCTCAGCCTCGATGACAAGGGCCTACGTGTCTATGCCGGCTGCTATACTGACAATGGCGCAGAAGACTTGCGCCAGGTGGCCAGCGACAGGATGCTGGTGTTCAACATCGACGTCTCTAAGGTTGACAGCATTAAGAAGGCCAAAGAGATCGTGGAGCGTGACCTGCCACCAGGAGAAGGTTAGTGCAACGGTTCCACTTAAGTTCCGGAAGAAGATAGTACTTCCAAGAGGGATCATCGTAATTGTATACAATGACAAGGAATGTATTCAAGTTCAGAAATAATTGAATTCAACTGAACTCATTACCCTACCACGTGGTAAGGTGCATGGCCATCGCATTCAAAAAAAAAAGCCTGAATGATCTCATAGGCATGGCCCAATTCTATCATAACGTCATTATGCATAATAACTTAAAAAAGCATTCCCACCCACCACACACAAAATATGAGAAAAATGATTTTCTAGAAACGCGTATATTTATAGTTGAACCTTGTTAAAACGAGCTTCAAGTAAATACAAAATTTGTTCGTTTCCACCGTAGCTCGTATTATCAGAAGTCAGAAAAAAAAAATTCAACAATAAAAACGAAATGTTAACATTTTTTTTAAAATGTTCTTCCACTACAATGTTTAATTACACAATTAAAATTATTATTCACATAAAAAATCATTCGTCATCGTAAAAATCTTCGGTTTGTTTTAACGAAGAGATTCGAAAATTCGATCGTTATAACAAAAATTTGTATTATCCGAGTTCGTCTTAAACGAAGAAATAAACATTTTTCAAATATACGCTATAGGAAGGGGATCGTATCTCCTTTTAGAATGACATTTCTTTAATACAAAAGGTAATTGTGATGAATTACCCATGAAGTTTACCTTCTATGAAAACAATGCTAAAATTGGATCATACAGATGGTAATAGAAGTAAACACTATAGGTAAATTGATCACAAATACGTTTTTATTTGATGCATAATATTAAAAACAATCTTAATACTTGTTTGTGTGACGAAATTTTCACATTTGTAATGTACATGTATAACAAAAGATAATTTACAAAGGCATATCATTCTAAAAGAAGGCGAAGATATACCGAATATTTGATATTCATAAATTTGATTTGTCAGTATTTTAAAAAACATTTTGTCGGCCTTCAAAATTATACAACTTATTAGTTGTATAATAATATTACTTTAACTACGAATAAACTATAATAGTTGCTAGTTGTCCTTGGGACTATTTTTTTCTCAACACGGCCATTTAAGTGCATGTCTCTAAGTTTGAAAAAAAATAGGAGAGAGTCACCTAAGTGGACATGCAAATGCAGCTCTCCTAAAAAAACTTCTCTTAGCTAGGAGAGTAAACTTATAAGAGACTCCTAAAGTTAAGAGAGTGATACGCGATTGCAATGTGCTGTGATGTCAGACTATGCAGTCCAGTAATTGCCATGATATTGCCTTTTATCCCTACTCTCCTAAGTGACTTTTTCTCCTAGTTAAATGATAATTTAGGTGTCCGGGCGAACAAGGCTTTAGTGAGCACGCGCCACCTGACGTAACTTTATCTACATTTACATTAACGTTTTTCCATCTACGTCAAACTATACGGCATTTCCTGAGCACGGCTAATGATTAGTTATTTGGTTGTAACTATAGCAGACTGGTAACTATAATAAATTAATAAATTACCCAACTCTGACGGAAAGCCGTTAATTGAGTCTAATGAACTTATCAAACAAATTGGACCTTAAGCAGAAACCTCCCCATAACGAGTATATATGTTTATCTCGTGAAAAATGTAACGCTAGAACGTGTAATTACGCTTCTGCAGAGAGGATATATATATCCTTAAAATGCGCGTTTTTGTAACGTGTTTTATGTACTGTAAATCACTCTGTAAAATGTCTAGATAAAAAAGTCAAAATTTACTTTTACGTGTATGGAAGACAGAATTTCAATTAAATTAAGTCACGGAATTATTTTTATATTTTGTACAACGTAAAGTAAACCGATAAATGACAGCCAGAATTTTTTATTTGCTCGCGTATAATATACTTTTAATGAGCGGGACCCCAGGGCTCCGTGAAGTTCTAAAACGTTGACAAATTTCAAAACTGACAGTATTTGTACAAAATTATCAAATACATGTACGCTTGGTATCTTTTCTTAAAACAGTGACGTTCACTTAATTGCACCATAGAAAGACTAACAAGTTTATTACTGTATGTTAAAAATAAGAAACGATACTATAGTTACGTGTAATGATATACTGTATAGTTCCTCGTGTGCTAAAATAAACCAACGTTAAAAATCCAATCGTGCACCAATTGGAAACAATTTTGTAACATTAAAGAATCCTTTTTAAAAACATACATGGCATTATACTAGAATATTGTAACCTTAAATTTCATAACCATTAACTCCTGAACAAGATAAATGAAACAACCCTTTTTGAGTGAAAACTTAAAATTTACAGGATGGACTTCTGGATTTATATACATTATGTGAATAATGTGATATTTGAGCAAATTGCTTTCCGTTCTGGATCATTTAGAAATTACAAAGAAAAGATAAATGAGAAACGTAATCTAGCAATTTTCCCGACTCAGGTATGATTAAATAAATAATAATGTCACTACATACATGTAGGTGGTTTGATTTTTGCTGATGTCTTGCCAAACATCTTTACTTATTATATTAACGATTTTCAGCATAAATAGTTTCTGACACCAATGACCATGCACTCACTTTGAATTAAGTTTAAATGAAGACTTTTGCAGGTTACTCTGAAGTATTCAAATGATTGTTATAAATCCTATCCATTTTTATACCGTTTTACTAATTAGAAGTATCAATCTCACCTAAAATAAGTAAAAGGTAGTTATCAAGTAGAAGTTTGAGGACATTGTGGTTAAAATAAAAACTACTTTGGTTGCTTATACATGTATATTTTATAGTTTAATTCAAATAAATTCCATACGGTAGGGGGTCTCGCCCAAATTCAGGAGAATGCTGCTACGTCAGTTACATTGACTTAATGCACCGTTGCTAAATTGAATTTGTAACAAATCTAAACTATTTTTAGGATGATTATACCATCGTCTAATCGCATGCAAAAAAGGGGGTCCAAACGTAAGCATCTGTCTTAGTACGGAGCTTGGTCAAGGATTAAAAATCCTTTTAAAATGGTCAAGTCTACTTCAATTCAATTTCAATTCAATTCCTTACCCTGCAGTCAGTACATAGTACCATGTGGCAGGGGGGATCATTATACAATTTGATTGACC
>JAQGBX010006693.1:0-12194 GCA_034698745.1 Megaphyllum sjaelandicum
CTATATACCCATCTAAACTACGCAGTAAATTAAAAACGAGGGTTTTAATAGTAAAATCAATGAAAACCATTAAAAACTTATAACGATTCATAGTCGAAAACTTTTTAATAATTTTACTTCTAATATGAGAATACGTTTATTTGGCAGTTAAACGTTTTCAAAATAATTTATGCACTATGTGAATTGGACTTTTCATCTTAGGAGTAAAATGTTCATGATTACAAACCCAAGGGTTCTCCTTGAAATTTCATCTTCAACTTCCCTGATTTTTCCAGGTTTTAAAACAAATTTGAGACCAACGATAAAGTGTACGTATTTCGACTACTTTTAATATTTGGCAATACATGTATTTTCCACAATTAGCATATGCCATTTTTCTGAAAATGTTACAAATTTTTGAGGAAAATTTTAACTCTCAAAAGTTTGAGGATTTATCACGTTTTCCCTCAGAATAAGTTGACAATTTTGAAAATTTCTTCTCGGAAACTGAAAAAAAATTTACAAATCTGCACTGAAAGACAGCAATCTGAAAATTTGTCCTCTGAAACTGTTGCGATTTTTACAAATCTGTACTCTGAAACAGTTGAAGCTTTTGCACATTTTTCCTCGGTAACTGTTAAAAATTTTGCAAATTAAGTTTTGAAATTATTTAAAATGTTGAAAATTTTTTAAATGTTTGCAAATGGGCCCTGAGATAACCGCAAAGTAACATTAATTTTTCATCGTGACAACATCATTTCGTTGAATTTCCCTGACTTTTTTAGAAATTTTAAAGTTCCCTGACGTTTCCAGGTTTTCCAGGTCCGGGCTACCCTGTACATGTTTAAGGAAGTGTTGCTTAACATGACTTCTTTTTATACATATTTTTAAATTATTGGAAGTAAAAAATCCATATAAACTGGAGTATAAAACTGGTATATTGTTCACAAATTTAAGCTTCTTTGTTAATTGCGATTAATTTTCTATATGTTAATTTTAAAACCATTTCAAAATTAGCATAAGGGATTTTTCAAAACATTGTCCTGTGTCAATTTTTCAAAATTGCACATAAAATTGGCTCGTGTCAATTTATGTCATTGTTCAGTGATTTTTTTTAAAATTTGGAAAATTCAGCGAAGTTGAAAACGGAGTCTCTTGGGGAAACCTGATGAAGACTCACCCCGTATATTCCACAACTTACTTTTGGGGCGCCCTGTACATTACGGAAATGCTCAGCCTAAAAAAATTAATTGGTTTGAATTTTCAATTTTCGGCTTATTAAAGTCTATAATAGCCTTTTATTGAACGAATTCCAATCAGCCTAGTAGCCTAGAAACGTGGAAGCTTATTATCGGAAAACGCCAAACGGGTCCCTTAATATTTAGTTTATTATGACTTTGACTACAGAACACATTTTGTTTCATTTCGTCCGGCAGTTAGGCTTCTCGCTCATTTAATCAAATTTCAAATTTTTGTTGTTGTTGCAAATACTTCGGTCTGGAAGATGGAACATACATGCGTTATTTCGGATAATAAGACATATATTATTTGCATTTTTACATAGTAACTTGCAATGATGGATTTGCATGTTGTGTGCGTGGAAATATTAAATTCGAGACGTAAACAGTGGTAAAATGTTATTGAAAATTAGTCATTTTTCGCCATTTCCACGGGCCTAACTAAGGGCAAAATTTAATGTTGCAATTCGAGAGTTCTTACGGCATAATTACGTGTCATGTAAGAAAGCTTTTAAGCTAACAAATGGTTTTACACAAGCGCTTAATACACTCGCTATGCCTGCTTTATAAAATTAGTTATGGATAATGGGAATTTTTGCAGAACGTTAGGACGTATACACAAAACGAAACATTTGCTCATTGCAAGTGTTTTTAAGGTGCTTATCATACTTATTCTTAGAGTGCTGTAACTAAATAAAAAATTCATGACGTATATCTTTTCACGTTGGTTAACAGCATTTAATTTTATGCAAAACATCGTAAATGTTGTCCACCGAATAAAATGAACTGGTGCATCTCAAATGTTTTAACTGAAAACAGGAAGCATCCTCTTGATGATTAAGGGTCTTGTATAGTTTCAAAACTTGTAGGAATAAAAGTTTCACTAGCTTTGTATACTTCTGTAAAGGCCGTCACCCACTAGGCAATTTGTTGCCTAATTTCAGGCAAGAAAGGTCAGTAATTCATGCTCATATTGCGGAGCATATTTTACTACAATTGTATAAACATGGCTTTTGAAACTTAAAATTCAAAACTGAAAATAAGTGGATTTCATTGATGTTATTTAAATTTTTAAAATTGACTCATATGAGTTCTCATAAATTGCACAATAAAACATGCCTTTTAATTTCTAGAAATATAGCAACAAATTGACTCGTGTATGACGGCCTTAAGGCATTTTCCGCTAGACAGTATTATGTATTAAATACGTGTTTAAATTTTTAACACATTTGAAAATGTGGCCAAGTAATAATAAATTGAATGTCAACCGAAAAATTTACTTAGTAAAATATGTATTTAAAAAAAAATCCAAATGCGCTTTATATAGGGCCATAAAATTACATTTTAAATCTGAAAGAAATTTCTAAAAGAGTATTTACATTATGTTAGCAGATTTAAATATATATAGAAGTTACATCTTTAGACTCATTGCAAATAGGTTCCATTTTTCAATTGTTTATTGAAGTGAATGAAAGTTGTGTGAATGTGAAGAATTTGTGTACATGTATTTTCAGATCCGTAGTTTTCTTTTTATATATTTTCTATTCTTCATGAGCTTCAGGAAGAGAGAGACACCTGAAGTTTGTGTAATCGCCTACATATCATGAAAAGTTCAACTCTGTGCTCTAATTATAGTTATTTATAACGATAAGGCTCATTTCGAATCCATTTTAATCTACGAAGAGGCATTTTATGCTCATAATGATGCTTTTTCTTTCCGCTTCTTATATGGATATTGATATGGACTTATTAAATCTGGCAGCAATTTATTTCCCAGTTTTTCTATAACTGCGGCCTGGATGACGAAGGATAAACAAGGAGCATATTCAAGAAATATGCCGCATTTATCTTTGATATTAATGAGCTCGTTAAACGATGTTTACACTTTAGGTTTATACCGCATAAATTACGGGGTTTTGTATTTCGAGAATGGAAATTTCCGGAAAATCAGAGGCTGATGCACTTTGCATTTCACTAAGTCATTATCCATTATTTGCTAAGTTTTGGTGGTTTATGACTCCCAATTACTTATAGAGCTTTCGTTAATTGGTGAGATGTCTAAATATTAAATTAACTTACACAAAAGTTTCCTTCAGTATTAGGAACTCAACGCAAACTCGCAGCGACACCTATGATAATCCTGAGCAATAATACATGCTTTTAAGAAAATGATATGAGAGGCTTTGTTTCCATGTTCTGGCAATGGGAGGCCGTTTAAAATCCCAAACGCCATCTATGTCCGATTTTAGCAACAGGATATGTTCCTGCAATGTGGCACCTGGAATATCATACTTAAGTACCGGTACATGATATGTGTTTTTCCATAATGTTTTGAACATGTGAGTTTGTTTCAAAACAGCATCGTTGCTAAACATATAGAGATTATCTATGACAAAATTTTTCAAACTTTGCTTGTATTCACATTTCGCTGAATTTTAGCAAAAGTAGTTAAATGTGACGAAAACAGACCAGCCTTAACTGTATTTACAGCCGAAATACATGTATATAAACCGTTGCAGTACTTTTCAAAACTTTTTAATTTTACTTGAACCTGCCGTCGTTATTTACATTAAACAGACTAAATTAGCTTTCTTTTTTAGATATGTCATTTTATCGCGGTATTCAAATGCTTGCGCTCTTGGCAAATATTTTAATTTTACTTTTTTTCACTTCATTGATAAATTAAAACGCAATGCAATTAGCTAAATGCAGAAAAATTGTGCCTTTAAAGTTTTCTGCATTAAGTTGATTTGTTTTGCCTGCATTTTTTTTATCTCTGAGATCAATAATTTTATAAGTAAAATTTTCAGCTTTCAAAAAAATTATTTTATTCTGAGATTTGGTGACTTTTGAACTATTTGATCCTTTGCTATGTAGAAGGAAACTTCTTAAAATGGCTTTGGGCACTATAAGTAGCTTTGTTTGACGAAAATTGGACAGAGATAAAGGGTTGTTCTAGAAAATAAACTTTTCAAGTCAGAATACCATCGTAGTCATCAAAGATGAGCACTGTAGAGAAACAAGCAATAACCTCGTTATTTTGGAAGAAGACTTACAAAGAAAAGAAGTTTAAATATTTTTTGTGAAAAGTTTCAACTACAGTACTATCTGAAATGAGCTTGGTTTTTTATATCTGTTTGCATTGTTCCAGTTTTAATTCACTTGGAAATGTTTAATAATTTCAAAGACGAATTTAACGCATTTTTAAATAAATAATGTAAATCGTCATATATTCAACTTATGGTAAAGAAATGCATTTTAAAATTCATTTTTAAATTGGCATACCATTCAAAATGCACTTAACTAATTCAGCTATTTGGAGATGCACTGGAAATGCAATTTTTTCATAGTTTACAATGTATATAATCTTTAATGTCAAGATCTTAAAGTGATTTGACAAGGGCTTGATCCACCTCACTGCAGCTCTGACACTGTTTTGCATTTAGATGACAATTTTTGTTTGATGATTTGAAATAAATTTTACATAAAGATGGTGACAAATAAGCGAGTTCAGGTGATAGTGGCTATATGGACACATGATCTGAGCTTCCCAGATAGCATTTTCTACATTCGATTTCATCGTTCTTTTTGCTTTCTAGCAGAATATCGTTCATAACATGGGCTACTAAAGTACTTCTCCCCTTTCCCACTACGGGTTTTTCATTGGAATAGTTCCTCAAAAATAGTCGTACACGAGGCAATTTATATCCGAAAACTTCGTACCAGAAATTGTGTTGCTTGACTTTTCCACGTGTGTTTGGAAATGTTTTCTTCGCACATATTACTTACAGAGATATTTCCACAAAAGAAAATGGTCCTATTCTGAGAAACTTATTTCTGGAAACAAACCGCCGTCTTTGGTATTACAGTCAAACATAAAAGTTTTTTTCTGATGCCAAGCCAATCAGGAAAGACATTGGAATATTAATTAGCTTGTGTGTTGTTTGAAAATTTCTTCGCAGATATTATTTCAAGAGATATTTCCAGAAAAGAAAATGGTTCTATTTGAACAACTTATTTCTGGAAACAAAATGACGTCATTGGTTTTACTGTCAAGCATAACCCCTTAAACCACTATCAACACCACCACCACCACTGTCAAACATACCTAAAAGTTTCTTTCTGATGCCTCTCAGGAAAAACATTGTAATAAGCATGTGTGTTGTTTGAAAAAGGTCAAGGGATGAAAAAGAATCAAGGGATGTTTCCATAAAAGAAAATGATCCTATTCTGAGCAACATATTCCTGGAACAGTCAAGCATAAAAGTTTATTTTTGATGCCTATAGCCAATCAAAGAAAGACATTGGAGCATGCAGTGTTGTCAAGATGGCTTTCCCATTCCAATTTGAACAGTGCTGTCATAATTAAGCCAGCGATACACGAGATATACATGTATACTCAAGGATATATTGAGAAATACATAGTTCCATGTGTGCAGCAACACGACATTTTTTCAGTTGAAATCAATTGCCTGCAATTTATTTCCGAATATAATTTGCCTCGTAATATGTGACGGCCTTTAAAGCAGCGATTTCTGAGTCCTTGTCCACCACTTGCCAGATCATCCATTATCTTGTCACATTGAACCTAATAATCTGCGTTTTCGGACTATTCATGATACAGACGTATACACGCCTCGCATCGTAGCGTTTTTATAGTGTTTTTTTTTTTGTCTCTGCAAATTTACCCCCGCAAAATTGAAACGCATTCGGGTCTCACGTAAGCTTTTTTAATATTTTAGAGAAGATGTTCGCATAATGCAACATTGGTTTTTCTTTCCTTCTCCCCAGAAAAATAAGATTATTGATCGTGCTCTGTAATGACAGCCAAGGCAGGGGCGATGGCGAAAAAAAACGCAGCATTTTCCTAGATAATAATTTTTTTATTATCATTGGATGCGTTTTCATTAAAAATGGCGGCTGCTGTTGCGGCTGCCCATTTATTAAGTGTCGTCTAAGGGAAACACACCATTAGCGTCTGTGTATATTTTAACTTATCTCTTTTATTTAAAAAGAGAAAACGACGAAAGACCAGGATTATTGATTTTTTTTTTTTTTTCTTCCTTTCTCTCCCTTCCTTAGTTTTCCGTCATTTTTCTTTAATGCCCAAATTGTTTCTCATTGAAATTCCGCCATCGATTGTTGCATTTGTCGGCTACGGCGCTCCGTGCCTTCCAGCTCTGGTAATTACGATCGTCTCTATCGTGTAATCGCCGAGTAATTTGAGCCTTATTCACGCCTTTTATTTCCGATATATTTGCATATGGGTCTCGTTCCCCCATTTTTTTCTATCCCTCCTTGCAGGGGGCGACCGTATTATCATTATTTCTGCTAAAAATTCTCACAGATTCGGCGTGTCTTTTGTGAGAACCCTGGCAGAATTTTGCCCCTTATCAGCCCTTGCTCGTCCGGCGATTTTAAGCTTCATTAGCCCTTCTTAAGCTCTGGGGTCAACTTGACCCCCCCCCTTCCCCCCAACGCACGCGCTCGACCTACCTAATGACCATCGGCGGAAATGCGATCCCCGCTATTTAATAGCTGCTTTTTTGGGTGATTCGCCCCTGGGGTTACCCCCTCTTCCCATTGTATGGAGCATGATGCACCCTAGCTTCATGTGGAGTCTGGGTGCAGATCTACTGGCTATTGCGAGTTTTCCGAGAATATCTCGGACATTGCTTGAGATTGAATTACGCGATAGATGAAGTCAACATCCAACTCTTTATATGACCAATGATATTCGAGGTATAGATGAAAAAGTACGAAAAACTAAACGAAATTTTTCAGGAATAAATCACATTTTAGAGATTCTAAAAGTTTACTTACAGGTAGTGCTAAAGTTAAGTGGTTGAATTATGTAAACAATTCCAGGTATAGCAAAACTTAAATCTTGTCATCTGGAAGTTAGTACTTACAGTAAGTGTTCAAAAAACCGATAAGCAACGTGTTTATAGGCGACTTATTGTTATAAGTGCGCTGATAAAAGTACATAATAAACCAAAAATGCGTCTATCGCATGTTTGATTTCAATATTTCAAAGCGCTTGTAATGTTTTCACTTAAAATCGTACTTGCCCATCACCTTTTCTCGCGAAAACATTAGCCATAAGTTGTAGCTGAGCACGCGAACAAACGCTTCCAGTTTTAGGTTAGAAAATGCATTTAAAATTCTGGAAAGAACAATGCATGAAGGATTATACACCGATGTTATCAAGGACTATCAAGGAATATCATCAGGTGCTATCGAATCTGTATTACCTACAAACACTATAACAATTTGTTTGCAACATAAAACAGGGCGCTGATTCGTTTTACGAATAGGATTGATTTATTTTACAAATTTGCATTTCCCGATCTTTAATTTTCTAAATTATATTCTGTTAAATTTTTCACTTGATATGCGGCATCTTCAAGTGGTTGAATCTGATGGAAAATCATTTGACGAGACTTAATTATTCCTCAACCATTGTTATTTTAGTTCCTTGCTCAATGTTTCGGTATACTGTACAATTAAATTGCCTTTACCAGGAGTTACAGCTGTACATGTAGCCTACAGTATATACATGTATATAAATACAAAAAAAGCTCTACATTTCAAATAATTTCGGTATAGATTAACATTTTTTACCTAAAGCCGGCCATACACGGGGAAAGTTATATCTGGAAACTTGGCAATTTCAGGCGTGTCCGAAAAGTCAGGCGAATTTTTCTGAGCATTTCACTAACCATTGCTTTTAAAAAGGAAAATTTTAAATTGAAAATAATTAGACTTCATTTATGTTTTTATAATTTAAAATTTAAAACATTTGATTTCTCGTATTTCACATTCTAAAAAACAACTTTTTGAACATGCCGTATTTCCAGAAATAACTTTCCTCGTGTATGGCCATCGTGTATGGCCTCGTGTATTTTCCATACCGATCTGGTAAAACTATTTTATGGTAAACACCATAGGTAATTTATTGATCGTAATTACGTTTTTATTTGAAGCATAATATTAGAAAATAATCTTAATACAGTCGAATCTCGTTAATCTACACCCCAAGGGACTTGCCTCAAGCGTGCAGTATATCAAGCATGCACATTATAGCATATTATATTTTTTTGCATTTTATTTGCATAAACACATTAGTTTTCCTCGCAATTATTTTTTTCTCAGCTAAATAGTTTTAGTTGCTCTTCCAACTACAATTGCGCAAATTGCAATTGCAAATTGACCTTACACCATAGGTCATACAAATTGGTTTGTGACAAGCGTACAAGGGGGCAGTCGGCAGTCTGGGACTCTTGTTGTTGAATGAAACACTGTGCTGCGCGTGAGCCGGGGTTATCATGTTTGATTGTGTTTACGCCTTGCGCCATCATGGATGGTAATATGTTTTAGTGCTTTATACTCTTTTTTTTTATTAGCTTAGCTGAGGGGGAATCGCTGTCAGGTAACCCTGAACCCTAGTTAGGTTTATGCGCGTTTGTCGTAGCTTCTATGTTGTATTTGCTTGCGAGAAGTTGGCCTTTTTTTGTAAAGCAAGTTGGGAAGGATGCGGCTGCATCATGAGTTGTTAATAAAGAGTTCCCTTATCTTAGTTATATTGTGTAGACTATCCTTTTTAGCTTTGTTAGTACCTTTAGTACTTTTGCGATCTGGCTATCGCACTTCGTTACAGTTGTTAGTTAACCGAAACTAATATTGATTAGTTAATTTAGTTGCAACTGTAGTTAACAGAAAAATTAGCAAACTTCTGCCAACTCTGGAGTCTAATTACCAGTTTTCCATTCAGTATTGGAAATTTGGTCAAAGATGCGTGTAGTTTTAAGCCTAAAATGAAATATTTTCTATGTGAAACTCCCATTTCCTAGTTCTGTACCATAGCAAACGGATCATCTTAAATGGGATTCGAAAGGAGCGTGCCTAATTGAAACGTTGTATTTATCGGTTAATCCGAATGCATCAACTCGATCCCACTAATGGAATTAGGTGGGTCGAAAGACGTTATCCGCTTCTCCCACCGTCCCAAATTTAACATATTCTATTATTTTAATAAGAACTAATATCCCATTGCCGCTTTTTATTTCGTCTTCTGTATAAATAAACGCTATAGCATTAATGGCATTTTCTAGATACGGTCTTTATAAACCACCCGCTATTATCAGGTGCGCCTTTTTTTCCATACCGATTTTTTACACGTAGGGAAAAAAAGGCAAATATTAATACGAAAGTGCGCGTACACGACGGAGATGCAGCGAAGAAAACTAATAAAAATTCAAATTGCGTCTGAATCGTATGCAAATCTGGATCGCACGATGCATCTTATCGCAGCGACATCAGGCGGCAAACTCGAACGTAATCAATGCATCGTTGAGTGAAGGAGCTGCACCTTTGAGCCAAACTTTCCAATCGGTTTTCGATTTTTCTCAATATTTAATACCAACTTCTAGGTATACATGTAGAGAAGTCATTCTACATGCATAGAATTCTGTACAGTGGAACTTCGTTAATAAGAACTCGCTTTATAACAAATTTCTGATTGTATCAACTCATTCCCATCCCCGCTCTAGCATATGGACGAATAATGTTAAATCAAGGAAGTCAGGCAGAAAATGTGGTCATGGAAGTCATGGAAATGTCGGGGAAATTTGTGAGTGGTCAGGGAAATTTTCCCAAATAAAAGCAAAATGCTATCCCTGCACTCAGTTTGCTAGCAGCTCCATCCCCATTCCTCTTCAGCTGGACTTGTAAGAAAATTTAGTGTTCTGCCAAGCTTCTCATTGCAATTATTATTTTAGTTTTCATTATGACAAAAACTGATATGCATTAACGAGTAAGTCTTGGTCAGGGAATTTTGGATTTTAGTAAAGGAAAAGTCAGGGAAATTGAAAATGAAAATTTTGTGGCCATATTGTTATTGATTCGTTTAAGACGAATTGCGAATTAGGATATTACACATTTTCGGCTGAAATGAATGAATTGTCGAGTTCCCGAGCATTATTACGGTGGGATTTCATTAAAAAGAACTCGCTTTATAAGATGTACTTATAGTACGAACTCATTTCCAGTCCCCATCCTAGCATATGGACGAATAATGTTAATTGCTTTGTCGAATTCCGAATTAGTATATTACAAATTTTCGGCATAAACGAAATATTTTTCGAGTTTATGTAAGTTTTTTTTGTTGATCATATTTCAAATTTGACAATTGAAATGTTCATAAAATGGTCATTATATACGATTTTGTGTGATTTAAATGATTGCTGTATACGTGTACAGTATATGATCTTGCAAATCTAAAACAATGGCAGTTTTATCGATTGGTCTCCATACACCGTAATGTAAATAACATTAATTGTTTATTTAAGCTAGGGGTTCCTAGAAGCGTATTACGTTACGCTGCCCTGCCAGCGTAAATCGCTCCAAATTTGCGCTGCGTAAAAGTGTTTTCCAAGCAATTCAACAACATATGGCTGGTGGCGCACTTTATGATCAAGTGAAGCTAAATTGAAGGCTTGGCCGCCATCTTGAAACACAAACATATGGGCAAACATATGGTTGGCGGGAAAATAAAGCCAAAGTACGCCGCGCGCTGCGTGTTTGACTTCTTTTTGAGGAGTGGGTCAGTTGCGCCGGGCGTTTGCGCTGGCGCACATCGCAATGCGCCCTCTGGGAAAACGCTTTCATTCAAATCCCACGTTACAAGTGAGAAGCGGTGTCCTGCTGGCAGGGCAGCGTAACGTAATACGCTTCTAGGAACCCCTAGCTTTCAGTACCAAATAGTAACCCCCCGGTGCACTATTTTCTTTTAAGTTTCTATCACAACTGGTGACCTTCTCCATCTTTTTTTGAGTAGATTCTCCCCATTCCGTGACGTTATTTTTTTGACAATTATATCGGTTTTTTGTGGATTAAATTGTCAATTAAAAAACTCAGGGACCATTTTATCCAAACGATCAAGTTTCAAAAAATTAAACGAGAATTTTAATGATTACACTATGTGTGAATTAAGAAAATTCAGGGACGATATAATGAATGAAAATAATTAAGTTCATCGAAACAGTTTTTAAACAATGCCCCCAACGAGAATGTCCATTTCGGCTTCCTTAAAGCTAAATATCATCCGTCGAATCAAGAAATGGAAGAAGGAAAACTTTGTGCAATACCATAATTCAGTAAATAAAAATTGCAAATGTTAAATTTAATATCTGCGAGTGTATTTCTAACATTTTCCATATAGTGCACCCGGGTGTACTATTTAAATTTTAAATTATTTTTAAAAACCCCCCATTTTCCGTATAATGCTCCCGGGTGTCTTATTCCGCACCGTACGGTATAGAGGCTACATTACTGTACTTACATAATTTCGGCTGAAGGGCGCCGTAATGCAGGGCATTTTTTAAAATGCAGCATTAGTTTTCGAAGCATTTGAACTGGTTCGGCGTTTTTCGATCGCATACACAGATATGGTTTTATTTTGTTGAATAGCGTGTTAATACTCGCTTTTTCCCGATTAATTCTTTTCTCAGCAGCCGAAGAATTCAGATTACTTGTTTTACCCATGTTTTTTTCCCCAAAAAAAAACTGCGATTTCAATTTTACAATGGCGATAATGGCCGGTGCCCCAACTCATTAAATAGGTCTCAAAAAATTCCTAAGATATGACGATATGTTTTATGGTAATATGTGCGCCACCTATCCTCGGGAAATACATTGAATGCCGCCTTGACGAAATAAAACATTTCAAATATCTTAATTTTTCCTAAATTTCCAACATCAGGTTATTTTTTTACCCTGATGTTGGAACGGTAGCTAATACGTTAGCATCCTCGTCTTGCATTCATTAGACCCGGGTTCGATTCCCGTGTCGGCTATCCTCCATTGTGGTTTTTCATGGTTTCCCACAATCCATTTAGGCCAGGGGTCGGCAACCCGTGGCTCCGGAGCCACATGTGGCTCTTTCGATGTCAAGATGTGGCTCTCCTAACAAAATAC
>JAQGBX010006694.1:0-12186 GCA_034698745.1 Megaphyllum sjaelandicum
ATACAATTTTTTTTTTAAATTTAAAAAAAATTTCTTTGTTAATTTTCAAAATTGTCGTTTGTAAATTTAAAAAAAAAAAATATTTTCCGGTGTCAATTTTAGAAAATTTCAATTTTGCCCGTTGTTATTGGTCAGGGAAATTTTTTTTGAAACCTGGAAAAGTCAGGGAAGTTAAAAATGAAATTTTTTGGGAAACCCTTTTAAATATATACAGTATAATCACCTCTTAGTTATCCCGAATATTTTCAGATTTTTCTTTTCCGAATTTGTTTGATAATCGCGTCTATGTTTAAAGGTCTGGCTTAATGGCGTCTCGTCCGCTGGTCAATCGGTCAGTACTCGACTCGACTCGACTCGACTCGACTTTACTCGACTCGGACGAATCTCGAACGACCGGACAATGGCACCGGGTGCTCCAGTAAGTAATCCAAATAACCACTGTAATATGGCACCCACCCACGCACCTGTTAAGAGTGACCACCAAAAAAATAATGCTGTGTTGGTCACTATACAAGGAATGCCTGAATTAAATTAAAATAATGAACATGTACACTGCACGTATACCAAAAAAGTACAGAATCATCATGTCCAAGGGTTAAAGCAACATGTCACGTGACTCATCCGTTATCCGGTCACTTTTTAAAGTACTTTGACGATGGGGAAATTGCAAAAAAAAGATAACACGCACTGGTCACTGTACACGATAGACGGGGGTAACTGGTCACTAAACGGAGAATTTTTATGCAGGAAATGTACGCTAGAGAGAAAACTATACACTAAAAAGTGGTCAACATAAACAGATGGTCACCATTCAAAGGTGGTCATTTTTCCCGGTTTTACTGTACATTTAACTTGGTGTTGTGCTGGAGGAATTAAGCTGCTACAACAGGGTTTCCCCAGACCTGGAAAACCTGAAAAAGTCAGGAAAGTTGACAATGACCTGGAAAAGTCAGGGAAGAATTGTTTATTTTGAAAAAGTCAGGGAAATTCAACGCAGTCACGGCGATTCAGGGCGCATTTTCCGAGTAGAAATGTGCAAAAAATTTCCACATTTTCGGAGGACAGATTTGCAAAATTTTCCGCCTTTTACGAGTACAAATTTGCAAAATTTTCCATTTTCCACCTGTTCCGAATACAAATTTGCACAATTGTCCACATTTTTTGAGTTCAAGGTAGCAAAATTGTCCACGTTTTCCGAGTACAAATTAGCAATATTGTCCACGTTTTCCGTGTACAAATTTTGAAAATTCTCTTGATTTTCCGAGTACAAATTTTCAACATTTTCCGTGTACAAATTTTCAAAATTCTCTTCGTTTTCCGAGTTCAAATTTTCCACATTTTCCTAGGACAAAAATGCACAATTTCTCACTTTTTCCGAGCACAAATTTTCAACATTTTCCAAATACAATTTTTTTTTTAAAAAAAAGTTAAAAACAATTTCTTTGTTAATTTTCAAAATTGTCGTTTGTAAATTAAAAATATATATATATTTTCCAGTGTAAATGTTAAAAAATTTCAATTTTTCCCGTTGTTATTGGTCAGGGAAAATTTTCTTGAAACCTGGAAAAGTCAGGGAAGTTGAAAATGAAATTTCTGGGGGAACCCTGTAATTGCTTAAGCGATATAGGATGGAATACGTATAAACCTAAAAAGCTTCATCTGCGAAACTTCGTTATAAGCGGTTTTCAACGATTCACTAGGGGTATTCTGAAAGAAGATTTACAAATGGCACTCTGGAAGTCATGCACGTGTGCGAATGAAATGCCATTAATTGGTTTAAACCGGCGATAACCCTGAGTGCATTTTTTGAAACCAATTATAGTGTCGATTTCGCACACGTGACTTCACGACTGCTAAAGTGCCACTCGTTAAGCTCCCTTCTGAAATTGGCCACGCAAAACCGCGCCTGACAGGAACGGCATCGTTTCGATTTCATCTGGAATGCGATGGCGCTACGTGCCTGTGTGATTCAGCGCCATCTATGAGTAAAAAGTGGAAACTGCCAAAAATGAAATTCACTTTTTATTTCATCTGATTGCTAGACTGCGAATAGTAGTCTCTCAATAACAACTCACGAGGCTTTATTTCACTTTGAGTGACCCCAACCGGCAGTGATGAGAAAACAAGTTTTTTACGAGCTCTCAGTTTCAAAAAAAACACGCTGCCAAAAACGAGGCGTCTCTAGAAATCAGCCATTTGTATGCAAAACAGCCATCTCGACAGGCAGCGTTTAAATTAATGTTCGTTCGTGCCTCGTTGCAATTGGAAAACTGGTTGGGACGAAGGGGTTAGGAGCAATGGCGGACAATGAAAATCCCGCCTACGAAGTGCCGAATTAAGAATCTTTTATTCACGCATAGATGAGACATGAATGCGTATACGGCCACAAAATATCGTCCTAAAACAACGTGACAAAATAGCAATCGAAATATTTCGTTGTAACTATATTAATTCGAAATGTTCTCCGTGTCTAGCGTATCATAAATGCAGCACTTTATATCTGGTTATAAAACAATTACTTTTAAATAGAAAAATACCGGCCAGGCAAGCAATTGTTGTATGTTCGAGAAAATGGAAAAACACATGTCCCTACCGCTTTATCTTTCGTGAAAACTATTTCGAAAAGCGTGCCTGACAGGCAGGTTTTACTCAATTTTGGGAAAATTTCTTCACAAACTTAACTTTTTTTTGAATGCAAAAGCCGTTTCTTCGTAAAATTAATGCACGTTTGGATGTATTAATTAATTAATAATATTTTGAATTCCCAAAACACGTCTGTTTGACATCATTTCGTCACATTCACTTGATATTTCACGAAACTTTGAAAGTCAACCTTCGTCAAGACACATTTTTTAAAAAACAACAAAAAAAAAACCCCCAATTAAGCACGTGTTTGAACATTTTTAACATACTTTAGGATTTCAAGTAATGTTTTTGATTGGTAGACAATATTTTATATTTTAAAAAAATTGTTTACACATAAATATTGCGTCTTGTAAAATTCACACGCAGACGTGTTTCCTCGTGCGCAAACAATTTTCATCCATTGCAAACAATTTGAAAAAAAATTCTAAATCATCCTGAATCTGCCAACTGCGGTGCTAATCGGTTCGCCAAGATGGCCGATGCATCATTTTCACCTTTTTTTCAGTCCATCGAAATGATAGAGGGAAAGCATTTCTACATGTATATGGAAGGCATCGTTTTCACAGCGGTCGAACTCCTTCCCCCTCCCCCCCAGCTACTTCAGGGAACCCACGCTTCTAATTATAATGAAACTGCCCTCGATATCCGGTCATTTCCACGAAGGAAGTTCCCACCGATAAAAACAAAACGTAAAAAAATAATAATAAAAATACAGAAAAAAAGGCCAAGGTGAGCTGTTAGTTTGCTGGTAGTAGGGTTACACGCCTCATTGTTCGCCAGTGTCAGGGATAAGCAGAGCCCTCGGGTGGTCGTAGAGAAAAGATGGGAAGGTAAGGGTTAACTCGTGGTCACTCACCTGCCCCCTGGAACAGAACTGACAGAACAGAACAGAACTGAACTATTTTGACCGTAATGGCGATCGAACGGATACGCTGAAACGGGATTCATGGTGATGGGCGAGGTGAGAGTTGACCAAGGCCAGAAAACTTACAAAAATTGACCGCTTCTCAAGGGTAAGCTCGGCTATAACGAAGCTCGAAAGACTGCCGAGCGTGCATTCGACATAACCAACTGATGATGCGTTATGTCGAATATAACGAAATTTCCGAAAATTCCAACAAAACAGAAGGAAATGCGTAAATTTACGCACTCTACAAGCTACGAGATTATAGGGAAATTGACCATTTGTATGCCCACGTGATATTACATTATGTCGGATATAACGAAATTTCGATGACTAGGCTATAACAGAAGTGAAATTTCGTAATTTATGAGCACAGTGATATCAACACTGCACTAATACGAAGGAACACGTACTTCATCCATGCACTACATGAAGTCGTATGATAGACGATTTAAGGTACATGTACGTATACTGCCAATTCAAAAATTTACCTCACATTTATCTTCAACCTACCTGAATTTTCAGGTGTTTTTTTTTCGGATTTTTTTTTTAAACCAGCGAGGTGTGTCCGGACTAACGGTCGCGTCTTCTCCATCAGCAATTAAGTGAATCGGTCCGTCGCGGATCGACTTCTGGGGGGTTCCGCTCCTAAGATTCTTGTCCATTGTCTCGATTCTGCAATAAAATCAGAAGGGAAAATGAAACAATTAGGAAGTCGTTAAGCTTCTGCATATCAATCGACTTTAGCTAGAAGATTATTAGCGAACAATAAAGCATCCACTGCATCGAGGTTCATTAAAAAAGGGGTAATAATGGTAATGGTTACGTGACCCATAAGCTGCCTGCAGTATCAGCAAAACGCACGAGCTCACGACTTGCTAATGAGCACGGAAGAAGATCCCCTGAGCAATTAAAATTTTCTATGGCTAATCGGCGGAACGAGCAAAACTGAGCATGAACTCACCCTGCAACGGGTGCAACCACATTTATTGGGTCAAAACTGAGGTTAAGCTCATGCGCTGGGACAGGATTTACTCAGTTCAAACTGAGCTTTAGATTACGCTATGAAAACCTTTCTTGAGTCAACACTGTGAAAGCATTTATTCAGTTCAAACTGAGCTTTAGCTTACGTTATGACAACACTTCCTGAATCAAACTGAGCTCAAGATCTCGCTGTGGCAACATCTCTCGAGTCAATGCCAGGTTTAAGGACACACTGTGAAAGCATTTCTTCAGTTCTAACTGAGCTTTGGCTTACGTTATGACAACACTTCCTGAGTCAAACTGAGCTCAAGACTACAGTAGCTGTGGCAACATCTCTCGAGTCAACACCAGGTTTAAGGGCACGCTGCGAAAGCATTTCTTCAGTTCAAACTGAGCTTCAGCTCGCACTACGTCAACATTTCTTTAGTCAAAACTGAGCTCAAACACACGCTGTGACATTTACTTTTGTTATAAAGTTGAGCTTCAGCTGCCACCGATAACACTTCCCGAGTCGAACCGAGTTCAAGGTCATGCCGTGACAGCCCAGTCAAAACTGACCCGGAGATATGTGACGTTCCCATTCACGCAACCAAACCGGAAGTAAGCCTCTTTAAGACTCGAGCAAATCAAGAGGTGAATTCGAGCTCATCGTCATAATTCTGCGCGATTAATGCAAGGATCAGGAGTCCATAAAATCGATGGACAACTGGAATGTTAAATCGCAGCCAGTTCCAGTAAAAGGCACTCTCTGGAAGACAACGAACTCGTCTCCGCCATATTAGCGGAGGAAATTCCGCGTGCCCTCGGTGTCAATGCTCGTTACCGCCGGTTGAGTTTTCGTATAATTTCGTACCGTGCTGCTACCAGCCGAGAGTAGATAAAAAAAAAAGAAAATGGCCGAAACGCCATGTTGCGCAGCCGAGCGCGGCTAAGATTAGCGTCAGAAATCTGGTTGCGCTTCAGTTTCTTTTTCTCTCCCTCCACTTTTTTGTCTGGGCGCTTCCTCCGTTTTTCCTTTCCCTTTTTACGCCCTAGTGTAAACGCGCGTCGAAGTTCACTGCCTTCTCGTGTAAACACACCGACAAATGGTGCACGGAGTACGTCGACGACGGAAGCGACGCACCCGGAAAACGAAGGAAACAAACGCTAGTATAGGCCTAGCGTTAAGGGCCATTCAAAAAGGACGTCCGCATTGCGTCCGGTCAATCAGGAACTCCCCCCTCCCTCCATTCGGATGTCCGAAACTTGAAAAAATTGTATTCGAAAAATTTTGAAAGTTTTGCAGATTTTGTACTCTGAAAAGGTTGAGAGTTTTGCCAATCTGTCTTCAGAATCTGTTGGAAATTTTGAAACTTTCTCCTCGAAAACTGTTGAAAATTTTACAAATCTGTATTCGAAAACAGTTGAAAATTATATCCTCCTAATGCTCGAGAAAAATTTAAACTTTGCAAATTTGTACTGGGAAAATTTGAAAGTTTGCAAATGGACCCTGAGCTTTTTATAGTTCTGACCACGGTGTTCTGACTTTGCCAGGTTTTCCAGGACTGAAGGTACCCTGTTTACTGACTTTTACAATTTATAACACATCACCTATGCGATATTGCGCTCAATTTCCCCGTTTACTTTGGGAACTGGTTTTATTTGGCATTTTTTTTTTTATCAAGTGGGCGTCCGACTTGGTCATACCTCCCTCCCCTTGTCTACATTGCGCCCATGACAACCTACCCATCCCCTCCCTCCTACATGAGGACGTCCTTTTTGAATGGCCCCTACTAATCAGCATCAAATGTAGTCCTGCTGATGAGCTGCCAAAAAAATGGCTTTACGGGAATTTACCATTTAGACCTAAAATGAAATGATTTACATACAATTACTTGTTACTTGCCTGTTGGTGGTTTTGGGCAAAATAACCAACCGTTTTCAATAACTTATTTTCTACAGTCGACGAAGGTAAAGGACAATTTGAAATGCATCGAAAATAATGTTGCAATGATTGATCCATAGATGGCGTAGTTTAAAATTTCACCGATTTCTTTAATTCAAAACGAATGCGTGGCACATTGATGAATGCGAAATGCACAGTATAGGCTATTACATCATATTGAAATAATTAAACAAGTCATTGGATTTCCAAAGACAGCCAACTGGGGAGCAATATACATGTACATACAACGGGCAACAAATGGTTTTTCATTCATCAACGTTTAAGCGTTGGGAATTTGATAATGTGAAAAAATATAGAAAATTTTGTCGGTATGTATAGTTAAAACGTATTGAAAATATTTCACTTTATGTTTAAAACTGTCTTGGAAAGACTTTCGTATAGAGAACGGACCACTGGTGGACCCACTCAAATTCAATTTATCAAATGCATTTATTTATCAATGCAGTACAAAAGAAGTGAGAAAACTGCGTGACAACGTACTGAAAACTTTTGTTTCAGAAACAGAACGAGCTTTCCATTGTGACGCTTTTTGGTTTATGTCTGTTGCTGCCCAAGATCTTGCGTGCATACCATGCTACTGTATCTTCTGAGTAACAATCAAAATCTCAGAAAAAAATACCAACCAGAATTAGAGCTGCCATGGCAGTGCTAACAGCCCTATACATACAGTTTGTACTTGATATATTATACTGTAATGATTCTAATGAAAAAGTAACGATTCTATAAGTATAGATATACAGGCTTTAGTTCCGCCTTGTGCAACGCTTGCATTTGCTTTTTCTATCAATTATTAATCAGTTAATGGCTATGTATTACTTGGAAACAAAGTCCAGATCGTGCCTTAGTAGTAAGGCTCAGTAATCAATCGAGGACTTTATGGGAAAGAGAAACGAAAAATAGAAGCAGCATGCACGTGCATTATTTCCCAGGCAGTTTACTCCAAACAAACCCAGCAGAGCGACTCCATGGTTTGAGGGGAGCTAGGATAAAGTTTGAACCAAAACATTCATGGAAAGCCGAACCTGTTTGCAGGAATGTTTATCTTGCCACGGAGGTCATAGAAACAAAAAACAAAGAGGTTATATAAAATGTAACCATTAAGTTAAAAATAGTTATCTGCTCATTCTGCACTACCTACAAACGTTCAATGCGGAATTCAAGTTATTCTTTTAAAAAAATGCACTTGTCCAACATTCTTCTCAAATATGATTTTTTTTAAACAAAAAAAACCCCAGTTGCATTTCAAAATCGGTTTCTGTCTCCAAAATTTGTTCTCAAATTTGTTCAAAATTTTTTTCTTCTGGATGAATTGAATTTTAAACCTCGAACTCGCCATTTATCCCAATTTGACGAGTATTACTTATAATCGTAAACAACATCCATTAGTTGTCTTAATAATAATAACAATAACAATACTGTAATAATAATAATAGCTTTATTCCTGTTTAGGATATTCGTCTTACATCTGGTTGCATCTCCCAAAAACTCTGCAAGTTTTGCTTGGTAAATAGAGTTTACGAAAACATTCCTGATCCTCACGTGTTCTTTTACACGTTAAGATATATATATATATATATATATTTGGCCCTAGCTCTTACACCCATCGAATACATTTGTTACTTGTCAATGCATTACTGTTGCTGAAACGAAACCACTATAGCCACAACGCCTAATCCAATCTCGATTCGTTTCTTTGCAGAATCCACGGACCGAAGACTGAGTCTGAACTCCACCACTCTGGAAGAGGTCCTCGATTCTCTGCTCGCGCTGCCCTCCAGTTCCCAGTCCCCCAGCCCCAGCGGATTTCGGCCGAGCAAATGGGAGACCCCGGAAGCAGAGCCTGCGCCTCCTGTCAGATCTTGCCTGGAAGAAGTGAGCAGTGCGAGGGAAGTGGCCAAACCTCGCGCCGAGGACATTGCCATTGTGGCAACGGAAGCTGTTGCGGCCATTTCCGAGGACGCTTCCCGAGCGACCACCGTAGCAGCGGAGTATTCCGTCCCAACTCCCTTTGGACAATCAGCGGAAGGCAGCAGCAGCGGAGGCTCGGATGTCGGAAGCACAGGCAGCTCCTCAGCTCCATCTTCCAGAAACAGTCGCGCTGAAGGCGAAGACGACGGCAACGACAGGGCGTCGGTCAGTAGCGGCTCGGACCTTACCACCGCCACGACCACGGTGGCCAGCGGCAGCAGTTCCTACCGCCTGTCCGGCAGCTCCTCCACCGGCGACAGTCCATCCGGCTCGGGCAACTCGCAATCCTCTTCCCTCTCGGCGTCCACATCCGCTTCTGGGTCTGGAAAGGAAGTCATTCCTCCACCGCCCGACTTCATCGACCAACCTTCCAAGCTATCTCGACCTTCTGTTCCACCGCCGCCAGCGCCGGTAAGAAATGAGCACGCCGAAGCGTTGCTTCAAGAACCTTCCGAAGCTTCACCGACCGTCGTTTCTGACAAGCCTGTCGTTGCCACTGCTGGCCACGCAGACGCTCGCGATTTCGCCGCAGAACCCCAACGTTGCATTCCAGCGCCGCAACGTCCACCGCCGATTGGAGAACTACCCGACGAAGCGCTTGCAATCGTTTCTTCCGAAAAACACGATGTCACAGCTGTTCACCGTAGTATTGGCAAAGAGCCTCCCAGAGAGAAACCAGTCATCATTACCGAAGCGCGTGTTGCTACCAGCGCTGACCAGTTTGCAGCAAGATCCCAGCATTGCATTCCACCATCGCCACCACCAAAACCTAAAAAACCGCGTGTATCATCAGATGGACAACCATCCAGTGAAGTTCTTCTTCAAGAACACCACGATTCTTATAAAATGTGCGTTGAAACCGCTGCCCCCGCCGGCCCTCCCCAATTGCACAACAATTCCTTCGCATCAGAGATCTTTTCAACTTCGCCTCCCGTCGTGCTTTGCGCCACAGCCGCTTCCGGCGGAAGCTTCTTGGAGGAGGAGGAGTCGGAGGACGATGTCGACCAGACGCTTCCAGAACCCCGACGAAGCGAAAGTTTCCCTCCTCCTCCGACGCCGGAGCAGTTCCGCGAGCTCCAGAAGCTCCATCAGACGCAGCAGCAGTCGTTCGACTCCGACGTGGCGCTGCCGCTGAGCGACTCCGTCAGCAGCAGCCTGGGATTTCCATCGAGCGTGCAGTCGTCCTCTTCTTACGAGCCAGCAGAGCCCGTCCCGGATGGCGGCGAGTGTCGTTTCGGGGTGGACCGAGGTGCCTGCAACGACAGGCAAGAGAGCTTCGACGACATCCCCGAAGATGACGACGACGACGACTGCGGTACGATGGACGCCTTCGCGCTGTTGGAACCGGAAGTCAGTGGCAGCGCCCCGCTCCGAGAGAACCACTCGGACGTCCCACTGGCCACCGCGCCGCACGACACACTGTTCGAGTCCGAGTCGGTCATCTCGGAGGGCACCACGGCCCAGCTGCGCTCGCTGGACACAACCCGCGAGGAGGACATCCTGGCTCCGGACCGGCGCAGCAGCATCATGCTGGACGACACGGTGATCGTGCGTTGTAGCCACGTCCAGTGCAAGAAGACGGCCGAACTGCGCGACGCCCGCAAGACCTTCAAGACGTGCCACAACTGCTACACGTACTACTGCTCGCGCGAGTGTCGCAAAGACCACTGGGCACGTCACCGCCGCGTCTGCATGTACGGCCGCATCCGCAGCATGTGCAAGCAGGCCATCCAGTGCTCCAGGGAGAACCCCAACGTGCTCGTGCTGCTCTCCAAGCTGGCGCGCACCGGCTACATCACGCAGGGCCGCGGCTTTGTCAAGATCGTATTCCGCAACACCGACCTGGCCATCCGCTTCTTGCGCCAGGGCTGGTCGCAGCTCGAGGACGGGCCCATGTACGTCCAGTGGCGGGACCTAATCCCGCAGGAGATGGGCGACGAGGTGTACCGCGCCGTCGTCGACCTCTGCCAGCGCTACGAACCGGAAACCAAGTTCGTGCTTCTAGTGGCCATCTTCATCACCCGCGAGGTGCCCGTGCAATCGGTGCCGCACTGGGAGCGCGAGGTCATCGCCAAGTGCGCCAAGCTCTCCCTCTCCAAGTTCGTGGGCAGGGACAGCCACGGCCTGCTCAACGAGGACCCCAACACGCTCATACTCACCGGGCCGCAGCAAGCCAGGGGCGCCGACGTGGCCGCGGCCCGAAAAGCCCGCGAGGTCTGCCTCCTCAGCATCCAGGAGCAGCTCCGGGAGCGAGGCGTCAGCCTGCGCCACCAGTTTCCGGACGCCTACAGCCGCCTGTGCTCCTACGTGGACAACGACGACCCCTTCCCGCCGCTCACCATCTACCCCAAGGACGGTCGCACCGGAAACACCTTCATGTGCGTCATCATGCCCAACTCCGGACCGCAGCTCAACGACTGGCTGAAATCCAAAGTGAAGTGAGAAGCGACTCGGCCGCCGATGATGCCAATAGCCCACCCAGGAAGTTTTCGATGTTTTATAAAATTGTCATACGACGGTGTTTAACAAAGATATATTTACGTTGCTCGTGTTGTTCCGTTGACTGTTTCAACTATCCAATGGCCCCTGTCCCAAATGCAGGGGGCACCATTTTAGGTTAAACCATATTCAAACGAAATAATCCATTTCCAGAGTATTATTGCACCCTGTTATTATTATTACTATTATAAATACACGATCCTCGAAGACTCCGAGTGCCAACTTTGTCCATGATTTCCTGTAGAGAACAGATTTCAGACGCTTGGAGTTCTTGTTGATATCAGCTTTGACGGTGTCTAACCAATGTGTTCTTCAGGTTCCACTGACCATTCCATGCATCATTGCTTTCCCAGTGAATTTTCACTCATGACCGTGGCCAAAGTTGCATCCTAGACATTGTAAATCGTTAGCATTCTCGTGGAACCATCCACAAAAGTAGGGAAACCCGTGCCAAGACCAATACAAATGTTTGAAGTACACGTTTTCTAAATTTGGCAAATTTTGAGGGAAAATAGGTTTTGCAAATGCGTTCAATTTTTGGAACAGGGGTGGGCATATGTTCCAACTTTTCTTTGCAGGTCTTTGCAACAACTTTAACAACCTGACCAACCTGTAGCGCGTGTGGTTTCCACATGTTGTGACGCAGTTTAAATCTGATTGAATTATTGCGACAGGGGCCTCCGCAAGAAACCTTTCATTTTTCACGTTTGGAATTTCGCCCAGAAGGACAAAAGAGAAATGTTCAGATTATAAAGCGGTATGGTAATACCTTGTCCTTGTTTTCTTCTCGTTGAATACTGTAGGTGCGTGGACGCCTCGGTGGACGCCCATTTTCAGGTCAATACTAATGCGTGAGCCGCCAGTGTGAACGAAAAATACACTTCGGGTAAAACACGCCTGGAATGTCACGTCCCGCCAACCAGTTTCGCAAGATACAGGTCATAACGGTCATGGTGGTCACACTGGCAACTGCAAATAAATAAAAAAATACGGCTCAATGAAAACTTTAAATCGGAGGGAGGTTGAACTAGATATCACCTAGGCCAAAATGATACATTTTTCATTCTATAAACGCATGCAATTGAGTGAAACTGCGACATTTTTAAAGAATATCGGTGCTCAATTTTAAAGACATTCTAATCACAATTCAAAGGCACTAAAATTAGGGTACGTGCACGGTGAAGCTTATTCCAGTCGCTTGCCAACCGGTTTCGAACCAGTGTCGCGTAGTGGTATTGCA
>JAQGBX010006695.1:0-12185 GCA_034698745.1 Megaphyllum sjaelandicum
GTTGGTTACGTAATTTATGTACGCTCCCAGTGCAGTTTCGCATGATTGAGAACGCCAAATTTGTATTCTCAGAACTTGAAATATACTTGTAACGGGCGATTCTCACGGTGTTATCTGGCTAATTTTGAGATCCCAATTGCAGTTTTAGAAGATCCACCGGGACTTTCAGCGAGGATGATCTTTGGTGCGGTTTTAGTCGGTGTCCTGATGAGTTTCATATTTTATACGTCTGTCTTTACCGCCTTCCTCGCGTATCAAGATTTAAAACTTCCCATCCGGACACTGGAGGATTTAATCGATACAAAGGATTACAAATGCGTAATTGTCCGCAATACAATCTACGAAACCATGCCACGTGTAAGTGCGACACTTTTCTTGCTAGAATCCAAATTGCACAATCGTACTTCCCACCATACCAAAGTGGAATGTCGTTAATCCTATTATGATGATTACCCAAAAGGGACATTGGATGATCAACAATTCATCATAATATCACTATCATGATCGAGCTTTACTGTGTATCCTAGATTTTAGAATTGACTGCAAGCCATGCAAAGTAGTGAATTTCAAATTAAATCTTTGGCGGTTACCTGATACATTTTCATTAATTAAAATGAAATTTTTCGGTTAAGAGTTCAAAACTTATTTTTGAAACTGAGTCCAACCGTATGGTTAAATCTTGAATGACCAATGATTTGTTAAAAAAAATTGAAGATTGTTGCAATGTACGCCTGCTCTGGCTATGAGATACAAAAGTTAATTCCGCACCATTTCCTGAACATTTAAGTTTTTACTAAGCGTACATATTTATTGTGAAACTCGTTATGTCACGCAGTTTATTAATTTTATATTATTTCACGTGAAGCGTGCTAAATCCGGATTGTACAAAAGATTATGGGATAACAAAATGAAAAGAACGCAAGAATTTAGCTTGGGAAAAAGCGTCCACGACAACGTCCGCAAGATGCAGCAAGGCGGAACAGTATTTCTAGGCGACAGTGCTAGTATGATTGACACAATGGACAACGACTGCTCAGTGACAGTCATAAAGACAACCCTCATAAGAGAAGATTTGTACTTCGTCACAAGAAGTGATTTCCCATACAGCAGGATATTTTACATCAGGTGAGTCGACTATAGTAATGTAAATTTCACATGGAATTAGCACGATATCATGTCAATGCCAGCGTATACTTTTTTATTTTAGAATGCTACGCATCAAGGAGGGTGGTATATTACGTCATCTAGGCAACGTGTATCATACGGACAGCAGACCACCTTGCGACACCGGCTTAGAGAACTCAAGTTCCTCCTTTGGAATTGAACAAGTCGTGGGACTATTTTTCGTACTTTTGTGTGGGATAATTATATCGTTCATTGTATTGTTTGCGGAATACTGTCTCGATTTAAAAGAGAAACGTGAACGGCGACAATTCAATTAAGTCAACACCATTCATTGAAAAAATTAAGAGCACCCAAGTACAACTCGACGAAACTTAGAATCCACACCAGTTTTAGATTTCAAAAGATTATTAGATTTGGTTTTAAACTATCGTATTGAGATAAACTTCTAGCGTGGAACGGTCTGAAAGTTTTGGACATACTGTATAGATATTGACATGTGAGAAAGCTATTGATCAATTATTGTATACGAGCTATAGAAAGAATAACCCAGGATAAAAAAACCTGCGGTATATATACTCAGGTTTTTGCAGTGTATTCAAATAAACTGCAGCATTTGTTTCAAATAATTGCAAAAATACGGCAGAATGCTGCATGATTACTTCAAAATACTACAATATTATTGCAGAAAAACTGCAGTTTTTATAATTTTACTGCAGGTTTTTTTATGCTGGGGAAAACTTAACTGTTCACTGTTTATTTGTTTTTAATTATAAATATCCTTAATAAAAATGTATCTAAATGCAACAATGTATCAACAAATTTCAAATCCATCTACAAACGAATTTCAATGAAAGATAACAGAGACATGCATTTAATTAGCAATTTTACATCTTCAAATTCCGCAAATCTATTTTAAATTAGTATTTTGTAATTTAATTAATATGTAGCCGAATTGTTTTCAAAATATGACAGCCATGCCTTAAATGTCATTAGCATTGCCAAAATATACTTCAAAGTTTTGAAAACCATAATTAAAATGACAAGATTGCTTTGTTCGTTGTAAATTATAAATATAGGGCAGTATCACGAAGCTCTTCACTTCATCTTATCTATGACGTGAAAATAAAATTTTAAATTAAACCAGACTGGATCTCAGTTAATAAATTTCGCAAATCTTTCGGTTGTACATCGTCAATTTCTGCCAAGAGCAATGCATTATGATGCGAACTGCATATTTGGAGTACTTCTTTGGATGCTTCTTCTAACGGCAAAATTGACAAGATCACTGCCAACAAGCGGTAAGGACTAAATTTAACAGTTTTATAAACGCTTTAAAATCAATATCATTTAATTTTTTTTGGGGAAAAAATATCTTGCAGATGTTCCATTAGATAAGCTGGTAATGCTACCAAATAGAACTTTAGGCGATTCCGTGATAAATTCTCTTCATAAATGTAAGTTAACTCCCATTCACACAAATTATCACAACATTTAATTTTAATTATAATGAATGCAAATCATGTTTAATTATATCTTTATTTTTAGTAGAGAGCAATTGTTCTGACATGGAAAGGAACATAACAGTTGCAGTGTCTTGCATGCAATGGAAATTTTTGAAATCAATTTTGACCATACGCAATTTGTGCAAGCATAAAACTGTGATGAAAATATGTCATGAGCAAAATTTAAATATGATGGAAATTAAAGAGAAAGGGGTTTTTCTGGTCACTTATAATAACATTGTGGAGTCAGTTATAAATTTAATAACTTACTGGAATTATGAAAACGTCATTTTCTACATTGATTCCTATTCAGGTAATTATTTTTTTTTAAAAATATACATGTATAGAGCATGTTTAACACTATATATGCAGTAACCTGAACTCCCTTGGATGCAGAGTTGCGCTTGACAGTCTACTTATCATACTTAAGACGTTTTTATACCTTGTTTTGATATCGAATTAACTTTAATTGTTCACAAGAATTCTTTCATTTCTGTCATAAAGGGATTAACTCTGCAGATCTTAAAAGCCATTTAAACTTAAGACTAAGAGATATTGGCTCCGAAGTAGTCTTCATGGACTCGTTGAAGAATTTAAATGAGAAATTGTACGAAACAACGTTGATATTTTTAAACTTTGTTATTATATGCAACAGCACCAATACCGACAAATTAATGGAATCGGTAATGGAAAATACAGTATTATAAGAACGATAGCATGCTATAGCAATCCCACAACTAACTTTTATTACGTCTGCAAGGTTAAGGCGAATGATCTTTTCAAAACAATTCAACGATGGGTCTTCGTCAGCAACATTCTCCCAAAAGCCCTACAATTTGCATACATATCTCCCGACTCTCAAGTTACGATGATTTCTCCCTTCATAGCGAATGAGGTTGAAAATTATGCTTTTTATTTTTGCTCGACGGGACAAACGATCAAAAATTATACTTTTACAATATTACTTTTTTAAAAGAAGCATAATTTCAAAGACGACTGGAAAAAGCAACAAAGCTGTTACAATAATAAGTCTGGAAATACTCTGAACGTCATTTTAAGGACAGAAGAAATTGTAAGTCGATTTATATAGTAATTTAGCCTTTACTAATGATTGTTTTTACAACAAAAAATAGCATGAATGTTTTTTACGTTTTTATAAAGTTTGGAACTACGATTATTTTGCAGTCTTCTACTGAACTGAAACGCTGTTCAACTGCTTTTATGTACGACGTCTTCTACAGTAACCTGACACTTAAAGTGGAATTCGTGAAATTTGCCTCTTGGACTATCCAAAGAGGATTGCAGATTTTAGAAAATTTGGATTTAAATGACATGGTTCATAGGTTGAGGGGGAGACATATAAGGACCGCTGCGTTCATTGTAATTATTAAAAGGCTAGTCGCTGCATTGTCAAATATTTATAGTTTCATGAAATTATGAAATTGGTTGCATTTTCAGCATCTGCCCTATGTGCTGCCCACTAAAACAAACGGAACCACTTCCGCGTTAGGTTACAACGTAGAAGTTATGGAAATGTTGATAAAGTATTTTAACGCCAAGTAAGCTTTAAAAAAAATTCCTGTCAAATGTAGAAATAGTAATAATTTATCAAAAATACTCATTAACATACAGGAAGGGAAAATAATAATAAAAAATAAATAAAAAAGGAAGAACTTGAGAAACTTCTTTTTTTGGTCTTAGTTTTCTTCCAATCAATAGATGATCCGACCATGGAAAATCGAGAATTAATTGTTGGTTTATTTTTCACTAAATGCATCCCGTTTTTTAAATCTACTTTCAGCTATTCAGTAAAACACTATGCGCCATCATGGGGACTCCCTTTAAATGGTTCTTATACAGGAATTTTAGGAGTAGCATATAGGAAGGTAGAAATAATTAATTTTTAAACATACATGTACATGTATTTCAGTTCGATTTCAAAGCGCATTTATTTACACTTACATCGATGAATTAAACTGTTAGAGCAAAAAATTAATCATGTCATCAAACGTATTACTTCTATTCAAAGTAAAACATTTTAAAACGTATGAACTGCGAATGTTAGTTTTCATAAATACACTGTCCATGCATGTACTGTATATACTGTACTACTTAATTTAGCACCGTGCTTATGAAGAAATTGCATTTAATAACAAGGCAACACTCGTCATTATTTCCAGGAAGTGGACATCCCTCTCAACGGCTTTATTTTGGCCGGTTTTCGTCTCAAAATAATTCGCTACACAGCTCCATTTGCCAAGATTGATATGTCGATATTATACGAAACACCAGCTGCAGTTGTCCCACCAACAACTTACGCTTTGCCCTTCAGTTTTTCGGTTTGGGCAGCCATACTAATCGTCTTTTTCTGCACATTGATTATCTTGGCTGTATCGATGTATTTTAGTCCAGCTTGGAAAGTGGCTGATCTACCCTCCATTTTTTTCCATACCAAGCTTTTTCGATTACTGACTGGGACATTTTTCGAAGAAGGTAAAAACAAATTGACTTTGTCCAGAAATTGCAAATCAAGTTCTGGAATACAAACATTACTCATAAAGCTAATGTATTTACCTGATTTATTTTTGGTATTCTGGGTGCAGCCATAAAGTCTATTCAAAAACTTAGAAGGAAATAATGCTTATTGTTTGAATCATCTCTTTCCAGTATTGGACAACGTACCTCCGAGTATTTCTTCCAAAGTCATATTTGGGACACTTCTGGTAGCAACTCTAAGCATTTACGTCTTCTACACCTCCATCTTCACCTCCGTCCTTGCGTATCGAGAGCTAAAAATGCCCATTCGCAACTTGGATGATTTAATCGATAATCGGGAATACACACCCATGACCGTAAAAAGCACTGTGTTCGACAGTTTGTTTCGAGTTAGTAATCTTAAGTCATTTTGAAACCCTCCATGTAGAAATGATATGAAGCAAAGAATGGCTTTAAGTAAAACGCAAGTTGTACAACAATTAGAATGCAAAAAACATGTGCCAACCATTATAATCAATTTAAACAATTTGGCACACAAAATTTCCCCAATCTAATTCATTAAATACAATTAATAATTTGTTAGATGCATGTTAAAAAAATACTTAAAACACACATACATTTAGCTTACAAGATAGAAAGAAAAGCAAACAAAAAACAACATAGTTTGAATTTTCCAAAATACATAGTTTCCTTTTTCTCAAAGTCTCTTTAACAATTACATTCCTATGATGTAGGGAATTTGAGATAGCGCCCTTAGAGTAACGTAAGAACTAAAAAGACCACTTTTTTCGGTTAGTGCTCTAAATCCATACTCATTTTAAACAGCCGTTTTTGTACTAAATTTTTTTTTAATGAAATCACTGTTTCAGTTCGCTCAAACTGGACTCTTTAAAGCCATATGGACAAAGATGTCGAAAAATGAAAAACTTAGTGTCCAACCTTTAGCTCAGGCTGTTAACTCAATGTATGTTGGAAAAAATGTCCTGGTCACAGATGGTCCTAGCACAATCGCAGCGATGGACAACAACTGTAGCATTTCTTTGATAAAGACCCGCCTGTTTCAAGAATACATATTTCTGGTAACCAGAACTGATTTTCCATACAACAGAATGTTCTACATCAGGTAAATAATTTGCTACGGAAAAAAATATATGAAACTTGACCCGTGTTTTATATATCGTAAACTACATTTTAGGCTGCTAAAAATAAAAGAAGGAGGAATTCTGCGGCGTTTCGGAAAAAAATACATGACTGAAAGTCGTCCTCCGTGTCCAGTTGAAGAAGCTAGTTTGACCCTAGGCCTGCTTCAAGTGATAGGACTGTTTTTCTTGTTAGGATGTGGATTAATTATATCGCTAGCAACGCTTTGCTTCGAAGTATGCTATGATATGTTATAGGTGTCTTGAGCTAAATTAAATAATTACATTAGTAAAATGTAATGAGCTTAATGTGTACTTTTCATTCTGAAATAGATTCTTCACTTATGATGACATATTTTCAATAGAGTAAATAAAGGAATTGTGCAGTTTAAGGAAACCTATACGTCAAATCAAATGTATATTTTTAATTTGTCATTGTTGTTTTCGGCTGTCACTAAGTATCATCGATCACGGCAATGTTTAATTAATTCTTGGCAGCAAATTCAATGTTCACCCAGTATATCAAGGAATGATTCGAATATTTTCATGTAGTTTGTGTATGTTATATAAACAAAATCAATAATAAAGTATATACTGACTTAAATGCTTGAAAATGAGTCGACAGCTCCATCCTTACTTTATTCATTTTTCAACACCACGTTGTAGAAATTTACCATCAACAGTGTGTATTTACAGACACAAAGGTGTGTTTGCACATTGACGAAAATATATTGTTTTGAAGTGAGTCTAATTGTTACTTTTATACATCAACAATGAAGCCAACCCACTCAATTGATATAAATATGCTTTTTGAAGGAAAATGCACACCAGTTCTTTTCAGTTTGTTAACTGTAACAGTAACAGTAACAGTACGCCTGCATAAACAACAAAGGAGTATTACATTTTCAAGATAAAACATTAAATTTAGGATAATATACATGATGAGAAATTTTGTTGCGGTGATATTACTTTTCTTAAGCTTGTGCGAAAATATTAGCGTTTCTCAAGGACAGCGACTTGTAATAAATAACACTGGTAAGCTATTACAGTTTATTTAACGATTTAAGTGAAAACAATTGTGACTGAATAACTAAACTTAGTTGTTCTCATAATTATAAATAAGCTAAATATACAGTGTACTAACAGAAAGCGATATATCATTACACTGACTAATGATGCTAGCAAAAAATAACCAAAGTAAAACATACGAGTTGGGTTTTAATATTTTAATTTAATCAAGGAATATATAGTTTTGCATTTAAATAGAATTCTTCAAAAGCAAATGTGAAAAGATAAATAATTTCCTTGTTTATCACCGAGAAAATACTTGATGAAAGATAATGAACATTAATAATATGAACCATTTAGCATGTTTAGAATTGGAATTTTATGTTTCAACAACTTGCAATAATTGCGTTTCCACGCACTCAAATATGAGCAACATGATCAACATTCCAAAACAATGTCGCAGACGGCATTACACTTTGTTTCCACTTATTGATGACACCGTTTTTCTGGTCACATACCATAACCTAATCGATTCCGTGATTAAACTGATAACGTATTGGAAAATGGAAAACGTGGTCTTTATCATTGATTCCCAAACAGGTAAAGATGTGTTATAAGTTTATAAGTAAGCAAATGTGTTGAAAGTTTCATTTCCATTTGACTGAGGATTTTCTATTTAATAAATTTTTCATTTTTAGGACTTGGTCCTACAGCTGTCCGAGCATATTTAAACATTCGCTTAACCAAAATGGCGTTTGATTTAATCGTTATGGATTCCAGACAGGAGATTGCAGAAAATTTGATGACAACTTCTAAAAGCTTTAGCAATTTCGCAATTATTTGCAGTGAACGTAATACCGAGAAAATAATCAACGTGGTACTTTAAATAATTAAAATTCTAAGATTTAGCATGTTTGCATACAGTAGGCCTATATAGGCTACTCGCGTCTAATTTTTATGTCGTTAATTGCCAGTATATTTGAATAATTTGTCACTTTTCACGATAGATGAAAATTAAAAATCTATTTCATACGAGTCACAGATGGATATTTGTCAGCCAAGCATTTCCAGAACTGTTACAAAACACGATTATTTCTGTCGAATCTCAAGTTACATTAATTTCGCCGCAAGTAGTTATTGAGGTTAGTATATATATATATATATATATATATATATATATATATATATATAATTATTTATTTTCAAGTTTCAAATGTTTAAGATGTTTTTTTCTAAAAATTATTATACTTGCAAATCATTTCCCCCGAGTCTTATTTGCAAAGATCACATGCGTGTAACGCGTTTCTAAATTATGACAATAATACTTTAGTTACACTATAGAAGACAATAGGAATATTCGGACAGAATCCTAACGAATAGTATTTTGGCAGTCATGAAGTTAAGTGTGCAAAATCAATACGCATAATTGACTTCAAAAAATTGCATAAGGTTATCACCATTGTGACTTCACGAATATGCGAAAAATAAAATTCGTATAGCTTCTGTCAACTAAATCTTGTGATTAATGAATACAAAGCGTTTTTTGTTTGGATTCCAGTTTTCAATGGATGTAACAAAGTCTCCGGAAATGTTTATTTATGACGTTTTCTACAGCAATCAAACGAAGCAAACTGAATATGTTAAGTTTGCCCACTGGACAGTGCAAAAAGGTTTATTTATTCTGGAGAATCTTGAATCAAGAGATGGTCTCCAAAGGCTTAGAGGACGACAAATAAAATTCGGCGCTTTTGTCGTAAAGATTATATCTTTCAAAAGTATCATTATCTTCAACGATAGCAAAAATCACCTTAACGAAGCGCTTATTTCCGTTAATATTTCAGCATATGCCATATGTCAATATTACACGGTGGAACGGAAATACTTATTTTAGCGGATACAAAGTAGAAGTTATGGCAATGTTGATGGAATATTTCAACGCAAAGTAAGAATATAATGCACATATTACTTTTTATATAAGCGATTCAAATACGCTGTAAACATGCTAACCTCGTCAAGTGCATGTTTAATTTAATACAAATGCTTATTTTTAGTTATTCAATAAAGGAATATCCGCAATCTTGGGGTGTTTTTGCGAACGGAACCTACACTGGATTACTAGGGGTCGTTTACAGAAAGGTAATTTCATTAAAATTAAACCGATCAATTTCAATAAGCGTAGATGAACCTGCATTTACATCATTCAACTTCATCAACATGTACAGTATGTAGGCTATAGATTATCATAAACTTTCCCGTACATCCAGTTTTTAACTTTTCAGAAATTGTTTCTGAATGAAATATTAATGTTTAGGAAATCGATGCTCCCATCAACGGTTTTATGCAAGCCGAATTTCGCGCGAGGGCTTCACGATTTCTGTTTCCATTGACAAAGTTGGACCTTTCGATGGCTTACGCAACACCAACGTCTGTCGTATCTCCAGCCGCGCACGTGTTTCCGTTCAGCGCGGAAGTCTGGATATGCATAGCCATTGGGCTTATTTGCGGGATGGTGGCACTGGCCATCGCCATGCGTTTCAGTCCTGGATGGAAATCTGCACAAATTCCCTCTCTGACATCGCACAGCGACATTTTTCGTTTGTTGACAGGGACATTTTTCGAAGAAGGTCAGTGAATTCCGTGCAGCTTCAGCGCTCAACGTATGGTCGAGAACATTTAATTGGCTTAGGATTCAGTTTGGCGCATCGAGCAATACAACTTGGGTTGACATTTAAATCTTAATTTATAGCGCTAGATGACCCTCCTGGGAGCACGGCCAAAGTTATCTATGGGACTCTCGTGATAGCGACACTGGCCATTTTTGTATTTTACACTTCGGTGTTCACATCGTTCCTAACCTACCGAGAACTGAAGATGCCGATTCGCAATCTAAAAGATTTAGCTGAAAGCCGAGAATATTCAGCAGTCACTGTCATAAGTTCCGTTTATGACGGATTGTTCAGGGTAAGTTGGCCCAAGCAGCAGCAAATAATTAATTCAATGCATCATTCATGACTGAAATAATGCATTGTTTGGGTCAGTTACAAATCAGTAAGTAACCATCAAACTGCAAGAGTCGGTCCGTCTAGTTACTAGTCAAAATTTGCGACAGTTCCAAGTTCAGTAAAACCTGTTAAAGAGTGACCACCAAAAAATGCTTTGTTGGTCACTGTACACAGATGGTCACTATACAAGAATGCCTTTATCAAATTAAAATAATGAACATGTACACTCTACTAATAAAAGTAGTAAAAATCACAAAAATACAGAATCATCATGGTCATGTGCTTTTTTCCTTGTTTTAAATGATTTCTGCTTCTTATGATTGCAATCATTTCAATGATTTTTTCTATCTGAATAACATGATTAGCTGAATTAATTGAGAACCGCTAGAGTTAAAACCAGGATTGTAAGGTGACTCATCTGTTATCTGTTTACTTTTTAAGGTACGTTGATAATGTAAAAATTCCAAAAAAGACAACACACACTGGTCACTGTACAGAGAATTTTTGTGAAAAAAATGTACGCTAGAAAAACCAATACACTAGAAAGTGATCAACATAATTATCGAATGCGAAACGCAATGGCGTTCCATACCACGTATATTCAATTTTAAGTATTTTCACTTTATTAATTTAAATAGAAACGGAAATCTGAACGTAATAATTTTTCTACTTTAACAAGAAGGATACTTTTACAACGTTCTTAACATAATGCATGTACAATGCTCGGTGTTGAAACAAATCCCGATAAGGGTAAATAAAAAGCTTAATGACCATGCATAACTAAAAAGTTTAATTTATTCAATTGTATATATTAAACTACAGTATAAACAATTCAGGTAAGACTTATTTCTCCCCCATTATTCCTCCGATCTACGGCATGACTGGATACCGCGGATATTTCCATTTGTCCGGCATCGCCCGGATATTTTCAACTGTCGGGCATCACCCGGATATTTCCAACTGGCCGACATCTACCGGATATTTCCAACTGTCCGGCCTCCCCGGACATTTCCAAGTGTCCGGCCTACTCTGGACATTTCCAAGTGTCCGGCCTACCCCAGACATTTTTAATTGTCCAGCGCCCCCTAGACATTTCCAATTGTCCGGCGTCCTCCTGAAATTTCCAATTGTCCGGCGTCCACCAGACATTTCCAATTGTCCGGCGTCATCCGGACATTTCCAATTGTCCGGCTTCCTCCGGACGTTTCCAATTGTTCGGCGCCCCCTGGACGTTTTCAATTGTCCAGCGTCCCCCGGTCTTTTCCAATCGTCAAGCGTCCTCCGGACTGATTTAAAATTGTCCGGCTTCCCCCAGACATTCCCAATTGTCCGGCTTCCCCCAGACATTCTTAATTGTCCGGCGTCCCCCGGACATTCACAATTGTCCGGCATCCCCCGGACATTCCCAATTGTCCGGCGTCACCCGGACATTTCCAAATGTCCTGCGTCTCCCGGATATGCGTGTTTGACTACAGATTTCTACAATTGTTTTCGAGGTGAAATTTGCAAAATTTTTCTCGTTTTTCCTAATAAAAATTACGAAATTCTCCACGTCTTCCCGAGGATAAATTTGAAAAATTGTCCACGTTTTCTTGGAAAAACCTAATATTTTCAAGAGTTTCTGGGCAAATTTTACAAAATTTTCCACATTTTCCCTAGAAAAATTCGCAATATTTCTAATACTTTCAGAGGAAAATTTCTTAAGTTTTCCACAGTTCTTGAGCTTTCCCCGAGTAAAAATTTGCAACATTCTCCACGCTTTCCTGAGGAAAAATTCGCAAGATTTTCAAAGATTCCCCCAGACATTTCCAATTGTCCGGCGTCCCCCGGACATTTCCAATTGTCCGGCGTCCCCCGGACATTCCCAATTGTCCGGCGTCCCCCGGACATTCCCAATTGTCCGGCGTCCCCCG
>JAQGBX010006696.1:0-12185 GCA_034698745.1 Megaphyllum sjaelandicum
TATTGTCCTGTGTTGATTTTGCAAGATTGTGAACCTTTGAAAACCTGGAAAAGTCAGGGAAGTGGAAAATAATATTTTTTGGGTGAACTATGAGTGAATTCTCAAAATGTATTCCATGCAAATTGCCATATTTAAAAAACTTGATATCGTTACTTCACCTATTTTAGGATTTTTTTTCGTTCAAAAATCAAAAGCAAAATTTGAATGTGGTTATTTTCTAATTAAATTACTTTAAATTGAATGATCTGTCCGATGATTGATTTCGTTCAACAATGAATTAATTAACTAGTATTACTGACTGTGTACATTATTACGTAATCCCCCGGGTGGAAAAAATAGACATGGCCATGTATAAAATTTTGTAAATATATCTGACCAGAAATTGGCCAGAATACCTCAGATATGGCCATATTTATTTAGATTTGGAAATATGGCCAGACATTTGCCAGATTAAGTAAATTTTGTGAATTAACTTGTGTTTCTTGGTCGTTTTTACATTGTCATTGATCAGGACATTTTTTTTTAAACCTTGGAAAAGTCAGGGTGCTTGAATATGAAATTTCTGGGGGAACTCTGTAATTATATGTGCCTTTCAATTTTAAGGACCAACCCAATAATTTTACGAATTATTGCCTTGGTCCATTTGCGCAGTTTTTGCAAATGAGTACAGTTCGTAAAAAAGCGAGTCAACTGTAGTACATATTTTGTATACCTTGAAGTATTTTTGCTGTGAATCCAATAGAGAATGAGCTTCTTACAATACAAATACAGATTATGTAATGCGCTGCAAACCAAATACTTAGTTTGTTCGTCTTTAAATTTAAGTGACTTAAACTAGTCTTTTTTATGCTTCTTACCCATTGTGAGATTAGTTTCTTTTTATTGAGCTCTTAATTAGGGTTCTCTAGACCTCAAAAGTCAGGGAAGGATGACTAATTTTGGAAAAATCATTACAAAATCATACTGCGCATGTGCGAGGACGCAAAGATAATGATCTGGGGATCGTAAAAACGCGAGTCAACTTTGAGACCCGATTTTCACTTATCCGTTTATAATTGAATAGATTTTCACGAGATTTTTTTTGTTTTCGGATTTTCACGAAACATGCAAAACTTGAGAGTAAAAGCTCAAGGTTTAGACATTAATTCGTTTTAACTTTCAGGTTTTATTTTCATGTAATCGAGTTGCATTTATCCAATTTTAACTATCGATAATGCAGTACATGTATTTTGCGTATTCATAAGAAATCATTATACAATATGACATTCATGAGACTATTCATTTTATGAGTATTTATTAGGCGTTCAGCTGTACTGTTACATATTTCCATATGCTCGAAAATTTCAAGCAAATTAAAATCATGAATATCATATGCCAAATTATTACGAAAATCTAAAGTAATTCAAAATTTTTAAAACTTGTAAATGGGTATTGAGCTAACCACGAAGACGCATTGATTTTGAATTATGACAACATTAACGACTGAAATCTTCCTGACATTTTCAGAATAAGTCGTTCTTCCTCGACTATTCCAATTTTTGGAGAACCCAGTATTTGGACATAGATTTCTCGTATCTGTCTAAGAAAGAATCGTCTTTCATCCCAGTAATTGAAGTGTCGAAATACAACATTTCTGAAACGTCATCAATACGTTCCCTATCAAATTCATTCTGAAATTTCAAAAACACTTCCCAATGTTTCGTTCCTAACAGCCTCATTAGAAATTCGACCGACTCATAGGCCTCAAAATAGAACAGTTTAAAACAAACGTAAGAAAGGTGGTCGATCAAATAGTCTTCGTCCATTTGGGAGATCTGGCCAAACACGAGAGAGGCCAAAAATTCATCCTTGACCAAGGAAATATTCACTAACAAATATTCGATGAAGTCTTCGCAGTCATCCAGCAGCTCGCTCTTGAACCTCATCAAACCCAAATTCCAGAACCTTACAAAGAGGCCTTTATAGTCATAGTCCTTGTAGTCAGCGGATAACTTATTGGAAATAGTCTCTGCAATATCCCAAAAATTACGTTCTGAAAGATTCGGCATCAGCAGCTGAGCACTTTCCAGAAAGAGGTGCTGGTAGGGCCACCTGAGAAGCAGCATGAGCAATCTAGTACTGATGGTGTCCTTTTCTTCCTCTAGCCGTTTACAGTCCAAGACATTATCGTGGAGGCATGTATTGCATAATGCGGGTGTTATATATAAGTACCGTGGATGATAAGACCCGTAATCCCAGATTCTGTCCAGAATAACCTTGATTGACTTCAGGGTTGCTTTCTCATGGAAATACCTTATCGTGCTGATGTTGTGAGAAGGCCCATCCAAAAACCAGCCCTCAACTACTTGTTCTTGGCTTAGAGATCCGCCGATGATTTTCACGTCGAAATTTCCACCGTACAAGTTGTACCAGAATTCAGCGTGTGGATTGGACCGCTCTTGCAACATGACGGATGTTACCTGTTTGCCAAGGGTGAAAATATCATCTTCGAGACAATGTTCGCAAGCTGTTACATACCGCTGATACACCGGTTGGTCGTTCGCTACAACAGCTTTAGCACTTCTTGTCAAGTCCACGGTGCCATGAGGAGTGAGAATGGCCCTCGCGACGTCACCGTATCTTTGGTACCAGCCTAGCATTTCCTCCATGACTGGTCGAATAATCGCAACAATCTCGGGGTTTAGAATTTGAGGTAAATCCATTTCGGGAACCATTTCAGCGGCTTTCGATGCGATAAATTTGGGATTGTCCATGGTTGATGGATCGTGTCTTGCAGTCTCCAATATATTTTGGGTTATGCTCACTATGCACATGTTATGCAAGGAGCTCATCCAGGTTTCAATATTGTAGTTGATGCCCATGTTGGAAGAATCTGAAATATGTTTTTAATATGAAGCATTACTTTCACGTTGCTACAAGTGAACAGGGCCATAGTAACGTAGGTGCCAGGGGTTAGACTGCTCGGGAATAAAACCTGAAAAAGTGAACACCAGTTTATGTTGACCACTTTTTAGTGTATTGTTTTTTTAGTAAACATTTACTTCAAAAAAATTCTCTGTACAGTGCCCACCGGTCTATTGTGTACAGTGTGGGTAGTTTTTTCGCAATTTTTACATTGCCAATGTACCTTAAAAAGTGACCAGATAACGGATGAGTCATGTTACATCTTGCTTTCACCCTTGGACATGATTCTTTACTTTTTTGGTTTTGTGGTTTTTTACTACGTGTATTACAGTCTACATGTATAAGTGCAGCGTACATGTTTATTATTTTAATTTAACTAGGTCATTCTTGGTATAGTGACAACCTGTGTACAGTGACCAACATAGCATTTTTTTGGTGGTCACTCTAAACAGGTTTTACTGTACAGTATATCTACCGTCCCAATGCCTCAATGATTCTGCTGAGTTGTAGAAGCCTCTTACATTCATTCAGTCCAATCCCCTCCCATACTCTTATCACTGCCATTTGACCATTTGGTTTTTTTTTCCCTGACCATGAAAGGGTAAACAAATCTGGTTTCACTTTTCTCAACCGGACCTCACCTTGTTCTCAGTAATAGTTTCTTTGCACAAGCCTCGGCGGCGGCGGCGGCAATGTTCCTGTCTTGGGTTAAATGGTGGGCAAGCCCCTTTTACCCACGCCTGCATCACAGGTAATTTCCGAGACCCTCCGCGCACATTTCGTTCTCGTATTTATCTTCTTGGCTGGGGATTTTTAGGAGTGCTAAGAAAAAGGATTTCTGAGACGACTCCCTTTTTTTCATGACCGCGTGCAGGATGAATCCAAAAGAAAGAAAGAAAAAAAAAATGTATACGAAGTACATGCAAGTTGTAGAAAAACAAGCTTCCCGGAGCACTGACCAACTCAGGTGGGGTGCCTTAATAAGACGGGAGCCATAGACGAGAGAGGGGAAACCTATAACAGTTCAAAATCACCCTTGACCTTAGCCGTTGTAGAAGAAAGAGAAAACACCCTCCGATGTCCACAATTCAGGACTGCTCAACGTGTGGGAGAGAGCATCTATTAAGAAATCCATTCTTTACGAGAGAAAAGCCTCTTCGGACATGAATTGCATGCCCCGTGCACTCCATTACCACAACATTACAAGAAATCCGTGAGGTTTTTTTTTTTTTTTTTTCGGACAATGCAATTTTTCACAGTGGGTTACTTGCACGTGCGAGCACCGGTCCTGCAGGGTCGCGGGAGGGCGCTCACGTCGACCGCGAGGTGGCATTCTGGGAAAAAAAAGGGGTAAAATCCCATCCAGTAAAAACCAACGCCGCAATTTTCCAGACAGATTTATGAGGCATTGCACCATTCTCCGATTAGCACGATCTTTTTGCGGCGGTTTAATCCGTGGAAACCGGACAAAAAAACTGGACATAAATTACTCATCGCACAAAATATACGAACTGCCCACTCCGACCTGGTCACACTGTATATGGCAACATACTGAACATGCCTCGCCACGGTATGGTCACTAATACGTGTACAATTAATGTGCTATGTGCGATGTCTCGCACATTTCAATCATGTTTTTTCAGATCGTAAAAATCACTGAAAAGATGACCATAAGAAGCAAAAAGCATTTAACGAGGAAAACTTGATAATTTTTCCTTAAAAAAAAGTGTAATAAGGCAATAAATAATACTGTAAGCACATGGACATGATGATTCTTTACTTTTTGATTTTGCGGTTATATATTTACTACATGTACTACAGTCTACATGTACATAAGTACAGTGTACATGTTCATTATCTTAATTTAATTCAGACATTCTTTGTATAGTGACCACTTGTGTACAGTGACCAGCATAGTATTTTTTTTGGTGGTCACTCTTAACAGGTTTTACTGTACTATAGTTATAAGAAAATTTGTTTCTTTATTAATTGTACATAAATTTACATGTACTTATTTAGCCTTCAAAAATTCAATTATCTTTGCTTGCTTACTACAGTACTTTTTCTTAGTTATAGTAGTTTGTTAATGAAATTTTCATAGTCTTATAGCATTTTAAAGTCATTATAACACCAATCTGTAGAATTTTTATTGTTTCTCAGCTATTCTTTAGATTCACATACAGTTTGGCAAATGTCAGATTCAGTCATTGGGGCAGATATACCTGAACAGTTTCATCAATTGCCATCCATTCTTTAAAAATTTACAAACTTCATATTAGATGGGGCATCAATTTGGACGGTACGTGTATGGCAAGAAGGGAGGCATAATGATGACACTAAGCGAAATACTGATAACAATAAGCGGTTATTTTACAGTTATTTTACAGTAAGTTTTTGGAACTTGGTGATTCTGATAACAATAAATGGATGATAACATTATTCGTGATTACATTAAGCAGTGCCTACTGTAAAACTGAACTCAAACATGGTTCCCCCAACAAATATTATTTTCAACTTCCCTGACTTTCAGGTTTTTTAAAAAAAAATCTACCTGGCCAATGTTAATGTCAAAAACTGACATTTTGCAAAATCGTCACAGTAAAATATTTACTAATGACAATTTTTAACATTGACGTAGAAAAATGTTAAATATTAGACAATTTTCTATTCGCAAAATGCAGAAAGTTTTGTTGCAATATTATTCTCGAAAAACGTGGGCAATTTTACAATATCGTCCTCGGAAAACATTGAGAATTTTGCAATTTTGTCCTCGGAAAACGTGGAAAATTATGCAATTTTGTCCTCGGAAACTTGGAAAATTTTGCACTATTGTCCTTGAAAAACGTGGAGAATTTCCCAAATTTCTTCTACTCGGAAAACGTCGGAAAATTTCGCAATTTTGACCTCGGAAAACCCGGGAATCGAACCAGGGTGACTGGTCTATACCGAATGCAAGACGAAAATGCAAACTTCTATAAGCCACCTTGCTCGATAATTCGTATTGTCTTCATGGATAAAAAGGAGCAAATGATTTTTCCTCTTCAAACTTTTTTTACTTTTCAAGGTTTGATCTTCTGTTTACTCGGTTGAAATTCGCGTGAAAGAAGCAAATAAACAAGCAGTTCTCCAAGTCATTTTCGACATTGACACATCATCCAGCATCCCACTGATGAGTGTAATCACGATGCTATTTTCAGAAAATCACCGTTTTAATGGGACAACATGGTCCTTTCATCCCGACACGGATTGCTGCAATATGGCTGCAATGTTTATATTTTCTTTTTTAAAACAAAACGATCAATTCGTGAATGGCTGCGCTACCGAACCCTGCTGTTGTTATCATTTGCAGCAAAGTCATTGAACTACGTTAAACATCAGCTGTTACAGAACTTTAGGAGTGACCTGGGATTAGGGATTAATTAATTGCTCCACGCGGTATCAAATTTATGAAAAAATTAAAAAAATTATGATAATTAATTATGCGTAACCTTTCGCGCGAGATACGCATTTTTTTTCAATCCTAGCTTCTGGATTAATATTTCCACTTCCTGTACTCGTAATTTCTTCATACTCTTGAATACAGTTGACGTGTTTTTAAGGTAATATATTCACGGTGCGTCTGCGAGGACAAGTCTGGCATATTGCAGTGGACAACTCGCGAGAAAAACAAAGAAAAACAAACAGGAATTTTGAACTCTTCAAAATCCAGTATAAAACAATGCCGAGGTATTTTGATAATAATCATAAATAGCGTTAGCTGTCCGCTGGAAACGGACAGCGTTTTTGGCCGCCATATTGCCCGCTGTCTCAAGCAAAATGTCCGAATTTATGGCATTCTTGTTTCAGGGTTGTATAAATTTAAGAGAAATTTTCGGTTAAGCATCGTAAAAATGCTTAGCTGTATATGTTGCGATGCATCCATCCTATGAGAAATTGGGTTGAAATTCCCAACTGATTCGGTCATCAAAACTATTTACGATGGCCAACTGAATTGCATGGTCAACGCTAACAATGAGACAGAGATTAAGAGTGGTTTTCATTGAAAAGCCAATGCGTTTTTATAACGAAATCCGCAGCGTTATGGCGAAAACAATCCGGTTCGTGCGTCTGTTGTGGCCTTTTTATGTCGTCGTTTCGCCCAAAGATGGCGACTTAGCGTCGCAGTAAAGTCGCCACTTTTGAAATAAAAAAGCAATTTGTTTTTGGCCGATGCGATGCAGTTTTCAGGTAAAAACTGCTTTGGGAATACACGTTTTGGCAATCAGCGCCATCTGGGGAGCAACGCAAAACTTCCATTAGGTTCCATCACCGGGCAAAGTAGAGAAGTTTTAGTCATAACTAAGAACATTGGGTGAAAATTCCAAGAAAATCTTCTTTTGCCAAAAACTGTAGGTTAACTTTCACAAGCAGACGACGCGTTCTGGCTCCGCCTAGATCAGATATGTTGGGGTACGTCACGTGCAACTTATCTATAGGAAAGTTTACACGTAACAAAGGCTCCAGAGTTCCCCCAGAAATTTCATTTTTAACTTCCCTGACTTTTCCAGACTTTTTAAAAGTTTCCGAAATTGACTGTAACTGGAAAATATTTTTTTTTAAATTTACTAACGACAATTTTGAAAATTAACATAGAAATTTCATTTAAATTTTTAAAAAATTGCATGAAAATTTTTTAAAATAGGAACATTTTGTATTCGGAAAATGTTAAAAATTTTTGGTCGGAAAAAGTGGAAAATGTTGCAATTTTGTCCTCGGAAAATGTCGAAAATTTGTACTCGGAAAACCTAGAGAATTTGGAAATTTTAACTCGGAAAAACGTGGAAAAGTTTGCAAATATGTACTCAGAAAACGTGGAAAAATTAGCAAATTTGTACATGGAAAACGTGGAAAATTGTGCAAATCTGTCCTCCGAACATGTGGACATTTTTTTTGCAAATTACTACTCGGGATTAAATGGGCCCTGAGCTAACCTTGTTGAAGTATTAATTTTGGATCGCCATGACTGCATTGAATTCCCCTGACTTTTTCAAAATAAACCACGTGACACAGAGCCTGCTACCGCGACACGAGGATCATATTTTGCACACAAAAAAAAAACGTCTTGTAATTTTTGGTAAAATATATCGGAATGCGAGTTCGGCAAACAACTGAACAAGATACTTTCCACACAGAAATGGCCCATCTTGCAAAGCATTTTCTGAATCTTTTAGTCTAAAGAAAGTCAGTGACGCACATCGGAGAACATTGCTTTTACGGCAGGAGCTAGGGTCATATTTAGCAAAAACAGTCTGGGACATTTTTGATAAATTATGTTAGTTCCTCAAAGGAAATGCTTTCCAGACAGGGATAAGTATTTTAGGAAAAAAATCCAGAAAACTTTTGGTCAAAAGCAGATAATTAGCCTCACATTAAGTATAAAAATATACTTTCCAGACAGTCACCGGTCAATGCAAAATTTGCTGTACTGGACACATCCACAGACCACTTTTGACACGTGATTTCGCAACAGAGATATACAGTATCAAGTTTTGTTTTCAAACGATAATGGAAATCGCTCGAGTTACAAAAGAAGTTTGTTTTGATGTGTTTATATAAAGTGGTTGGGGTTACTTGACAATGATGAGGACATCTCGACTGACCATCAATGTCCATTCTGTTGAAATCTAAGTCATTTCTAAGGGTAGACATAAACGCTCGTGAACTAGAGTCTCCATAACTATAATGCCTTAAGATGAAAAAAACCGCAGATTTGCAAACCTGTCAGATTAAAACAGTAAACAAACAGCCGATTAACAACCTGTTTCGTGGAGGATAAACAGGTAGGAAATGCAAGTAAAAACCCCATTTTTCACCAAACTGAAACGATGCGGGGATTCTGCATTTTGCGAGCCATTCCAGCGCTTTACACCTTTTGCAAAATCCACTTTTTTGGTAGTAAAAGAAAGTGAAAGGCACTCTCACCAGGAACGTGGCCTTAGTTAACCTATGACCCCCGCCGTGGCCTACCGGACACGGCAGATTCGGTATGCAAAACCTTAACGTTAACACGTAACGAGACTACTAATTTCTTGCCGCATTTATGGTAATATTAAGGGCTCGAATTAATCAAATGCTTGGCATATTTAAACACGATGATACACTAAACAGGGAATTCACGAAGAAATTTCATTATCAACTTCCCTGACTTTTAAAAATTTGCCTGACCAATGACAATGTCAAAAATTGACATATTTTGCAAAATCAACTAATGACAATTCTGAAAATTAACATGTGAAAATTTTGTGAGCAAAAAAATATGTGCTTGAAAATTTTTCAAACTCGGAAAAACGTGGAAAATTTTGCAGATTTGTACCCGGAAAACGTGGAAAATTTTGCAAATTTGTTCTCGAAAAATGTGAATTTTTTTGCAAATTTGAATTTGGAAAATGGGTTCTGAGCTAACCACGTATAGAAGCATTAATTTTGAATCGCAACAACAAGACTACGTTGAATTTCCCTGACTTTTAAAAAATAAGCCAGACATTTTCAAGTTCCCTGACTTTACCCAGGTTTTCCAGGGTACCCTACTAAATACGGTGCACCGACAGTGGATGAACACTCGAATATTAAGGTTAACAACCTTATAAACATTAGTGTATTTTCTTGAAATGCTTTTTTTTTTAAGAAACAGGCAATACATTTCAATGCTTGCAAATATTTCCGCATGTGTTCATTTCGTTTTGGTTAAGACGAATTAAAGTAACATGAACGTTAATTTCAAACATGCGTGTATTGCCACATTTTATAATTACAAAACACATCGAACACCAAGTGTTCTTAAAAGACACTTGTGTTGTAAATAATTTGAAAATAAAAGTTGGATGAAACGACATCCATCGAGATGAAATCCTCAATTACTAAGAGTGCAAAACAACATACCATTTAGAGGAAAATATGCAGTAACTGACTGTCTTTTGGCTTGGTCAACACAAGAATCCAGTTAGGAAGGTCACTTCACAATTCCTACAAGCAAAACTTGTACACGATTTTAGCGAGCCGAGTTCAATTTGGTGGGATTTTTCTGAGAATTCCCTTAACAGTTCAACATATTGCACGAAGATAAAACAAAAACCGACAGCGTTGTTTTTGAACTCAAACTGGGTGCCGAACACGTGACTATCTCCCAGTCACGTTGCCGGGTCCTTCGACCAATGAAAAGCAAGGAGGGGCAGCTGGGTGTTTCCACGTCACGCAATACATACTCAGCCATCATTGTGATGCTCGCCGCCATTTTGAAATTGGAGAGTAATGCCAAACCCTAACCGAACAAAATATAGCAGAACATTTGGCAGCTGCTAGTCCTATATACATGTAGATAGACAAAAACTCTTGAATTCTCTCAAATGTTGACGAACAATTGCTTGATGCGCAGCTGCAGTGATGCTGAACGCATCGCATTCATCAGTGGAGGACATTTTCGCACATCTGCTCACTGATCTCGACTCGAGCAGTTTTCTGCACATTTCGTAACATTGGCAGTAGCTGAAACAGGGTTCCCCCAGAAATTCCATTTTTAACTCCCCTGACTTTTCCAGGCTTTTTTCCCTGATCGATAACGATGTCAAAAATTGACATATTTTGCAAAATTAACAAATGATAATTTTGAAAATTAACATAACAAAATTTAAACAAATTGCATATTTTTTTTTTTTTTGAAAATTTCAGTAAACCCTTGTATTCTTTCCGAATACAAAATTGTCAAATTTTCCACAAAGAAAAATTCATGCAATTTGTTTAACTTCTTCTCTGTTAATTTTAACTATCATTAGTAAATTTGGCAAAATATTTTCCTATGTCGATTTTACAAAATATGTCAATTTTTGCAAATGTTGAAAATATGTCCTCGACGGAAAACGTGGAACATTTTGTATATTAGTACTCGGAAAAAACCGGAATATTTTGTCACATTTGTACTCGGAAAACATGGACAATTTTGCAAAAAAATCTATTCGGAAAATTGGCCCTGAGCTAACCATGTAGATTCGTTAATTTTGGATCGCAACAACTTGACTCCGTTGAATTTCCCTTAAATTTTTCCAAATAAGCCATTCTTACCTGACTTCTCCAGGTTTTCCAGGTCCGGGGGTACGCTGCGAAATTTCCACGATTTAGAAAAATTTAGTGACGTAAAATGAAAACAAAAAATTAACTCATGCATCATCTGAAATCAACATGGCCGACGGCATGAACATTTCAAAACTTTAAAAACTACACTTTGATTTTTCGATGAACTAGCAAATTACGAACGGAAGTACATGTGTAAAAAGTACTTGCGTCCCTTCAAATAACCATATGCTCGAATTCAAGCTGGTATATTTTGTACTTTTTTGTTTTTTGGCTGAAGCTATAGAAGCCATTTTTAATTAAGATGGCGGCCACAGCAAACCCAGAAGCAAGACTTTGTCAATACTACAAAACTCAAATCTGGTCATGTATGATAATTCCTACATTCAAGAAGCAGACTTCTGCTAATATTTGAACACAAAACACTCGGATCGCCCTTGTACCGCAACAATTAAGGACGAGTCTAACCTTTGAACTCGCTCCTCCAAAACAAACAGTTTTTCTCACTCGGTGGCGCCTCCGTCGGCGGAAAACTGAATGTCTAACCGTGTTTCGACTAGTCTTCCATCTTTGCCAATATTGGTACGAGTATTTATGCAGGGAGTTACGAAAAATTGAGGGGAATAACCTAAGCTATTTCTAATTTCCCTTTCGTTACAAAAGATGCCCGAAATTACATTATAAATTCAAAGTTTCCAGCTGTTCTGGCCGCAAAATTCTTCCTATCTGAGATCACATCGTTTTTTTCAGACAATGGTTGTACCACGGTGGGAAAAACAGAAAATAATAATCCTAACTAGGTAGAGGACGGTCGTATGGTTTTCGCGAGTAACGAGTCATTCAACCGGACACCCAAATCGGACTCCCCATACCCACTGCATCAAAAGAGTTGATGAAGCATTGTTTCTTTTTTCATGCATATGAACTCATAATTTACTCCAGGGTCGGTTTTATGAGTATTTTAATGTCAGCCTCATTAATATTTTGCCCAAGGAGAGAGAAAGTTGATGCCAATCAGGATGGCAAACACACCAGAAGCATTTCAAGAAAATTGCGATTGAAGACGATTCCTGGCGGGGGTAAAAATTGGATGGTCATTTCATTCCCGGGTCGGCTATCTTCGATTGTGGTTTTCATGGTTTCCCACAATTTCTCCAGGTGAATGCTGAGATAGTTCC